>JAVTVY010006699.1:0-38366 GCA_036873755.1 Hanleya hanleyi | reverse complement strand
GCGTTGACTTGCTACGTGTCACGGCTCTGGAGATGTGGGGTGTCCTGATCGAGGGTGGTTTTTTAAAGGTCTGAAAAGAAGGTGCCCGTTGTGATAGTGGTGGAGTTTTGGGGGGTGACTCCGGTTCCCAGTCGGCTTCCCAAGAAGGTTGTGGTGAGAGTCGTGGTGCACGACTCGGCGATTGCTGGGTTTGCTGCATAAAAGCCCAGCGGTGGGGGTTCCCCACCAATTCCTGTGGCACATGCATGTCTTTCAAGCCTTGAGCGAAGACCTCCCATCCTCGAGGATCGGTGTGCGATCTGCGTTGACGCATCAGATCATTCACTAAATCCGTCATGCGGGTGCCGGGGACCACCTGATTCTGTACCAGGAGTTCGCCTTTATCATTCCAAGTCATGTTAGGATTCTGTTTCATCCGTTGTAATACCAGGCCAGCTTGTTTCTTGAACGAGGCAGAGTACACTCTTCAGCACTTCGTCTTTCCACCCACACTGTGGGGCTGTGGGGGCGCCACAAAGTAATGGCGGCTGTTGCAGGACAGTGCTGAGGTCGGCGGTCTGTCACGTGGTGGTGGTGGTGGTGGTGGTGGTGGTGGTGCTGTTGCTGGGGTAGAGAGGGTTTTGTATTGGTCCATGGACGTCATGTACCGTTGAAGCGTCTCATTGTACCGTTGTACTTTCTCACTGTCGCTTAACCCCGGTCTCTGTAAGATCTGTTGCATCTCTCCATCGAGGCTGTTTATGGTCTTCACCGTAGGTAGGACAGGGTAGGGTGATTGGAGGTTTTGCAGGAACCGTGGTTCGACGAGGACCATTTTTTTCGTGTGGTTCATTGTCGGCCGAAGAGTCCACCCAATACTGGACCCAACACGGAAGCGGCCAACGGTGCTAAGATGGCCCCAAGAAAGCCGCCTTTCTGTAACACCTTTTTCTTTTGTGTTTGAGGACCCGCTTGTGGACTAGGGTTCGGAGACCTGTCTTATGCTTGGCCAACTTGGTCTTCTGAGCCGGAGTCAGTGGTACGTTGCCTTTTAACAGGTTGTACCCGATCTCACACAGACAGCGTACAAGGTCAGGGTCCGCACCGCGTACAATGGTTCGGACTAACTCGGGTGGGGCCGTCTTCAATACACGGAGCGTGGGAGCGTGCTTCCTTACTCGCGCAGACATCCTGTACAACTAATGCTAGAACCCACAACTCTGCCCTTTTTATCCACCTCACAGACAAAGTCAACCCTGCTGTGGTATTCATTCTTTTTATTATTCCCATCATCAAACACACAGACCCCAGCTGGGGGCGCCACTGTGGGTGTGTTTACATTATTTTTGCATGTACACGTGGTGGGTCTCTCCGGGAAAGATGCCGGTCCGTAGTCGAAGGTGGTCGGGGGTGGCTTGCTTGAGGTCGAACAGCATATACCCGTGCTGAGGGGTTGTGACATCTTTAAAGGCTTCCAACGCAAACGGTGTGCGGCCGGGATACATCTGTCTCGCCAGGTGCAGCAGTTGAGTGGTATCTCTCGGGTTTTTGAAGACCACCAGGTAGTCGGCATTTAAGCTGATATTCCGATGTTCTTTGTTTTTACTGAACAGATTCTGCACAATGCAGATGATGCTGAGCCGTCGATGATGGCTGCCTTTGGTAAAGAGTTGGGTGACCCGTGCATCCGTCTCCGCCATGAGATCATCCAGAACCACCAAGGTGTCGGGTTCCAAATCAGCCAGGTTGGGTAGGCCTTCCACGAACGTGATGTGGGGCATTGCTGCATACACTTCCTGCCATTCTCCGTAACACCACACGACTCGAGCAATAGGTGGGGTGATCATGCTGTCGGCGTGTTGAAGGAGCTTCCTGACGAAGTGCGTTTTGCCGGAACCCGGCGGTCCTGCGATGACGCAAGTGAAGGGATGCTGCCACCCAGGGTCCATGGTTCGAGGTGTATCCGTTGTCGTGGTAACCCGCTCTTGTAAATTTCGTACGAGTGAACTGGAGTGGTGGTGGGTACAACGTCGGTCGTCGTTGTCTGTTCGCGTTCAGAGATGGTGCTGGGGGTGGGTACAACGTGGGTGGTCGTCGTCGTTGTCGGTTCACTGTGAGGGATGAAATCCGGTGGGTCTTGAGACGTAGTAGGTGTACTTGGTGTAAGTGTAGAGCTCGACGTGGCTTGTACGCGGGGTGTGGTGGTGGGGGTGGTGACTGGGCTCGATACGACTGGTGCTCTCTGTAGACCCGTTTCACTGATGGCTGGTGTTCTCAGTTGGTTAAGTAACGTACTGACATAGGCTACGTCGTAAAACACACCTCCGTACAACACACTCAGCAGGGTTAGCAATAGCACCCCAAAGACCACTTGCGCTTTGCGCGTTTTGCGAGACGCTGTCTTCGGAGGCAGCTGCTGTTGGTCCATGGCACTGTGGTCGGACGTGGAATGAAGGAGGACGGCAGTGGTGTCTGGCTTTATAGTCGTTTCACCTGGTTGGCAGCGACCCAGGAATTGAAGGAACTGGGCCAGCCTTGCCATTTTACGAAATGAAACAGTTTGCCACGTCGACGTTCCGTTTTCAAAATCTGCTCCACCGTGTAGTAGTCTTGCTGTGTGTTTACAACAGGCTGTAATTCCGTGTCGTAAAACGTCCCCAGCAACGTTTCCCCTTGGAGATCTTCCAGTTCATAGACTCGCCGCTGTCGGGGTAGGCGCCGTTTAATCAGGAAGTGCTCATCGCTCCAGTTGGGCAAGTAACTTTTCTCGAACTTGCCCTTGACTTTACTGATCCGTACAGGGTCCCCGACCTTGAACATCTCCTTCGTCGTTCGCTGCGATGGTCTGGGGTACAAGACACGCCGGACTTGGGCTTCATTGCGTTGGGTCACGGTAATGGGCGCTCTCTCTATACTCCGATGATAGGCTCGATTGTAACCCCTCACCAGTTTCAGGAGAACATCGATGTACCGCCTTGTATTCTTATAGGTGAAATATTTATACATGCGGCCTTTGAATGTCATGTTGAACCTTTCCACCACGGAAGCCTTGGTCTCGTTGTACGTATGGAAGAAAAACACCTTCTGTTTCTTGAGAAAGGCTTGGAACGGTCTGTTGAGGAATTCCGTGCCTTCGTCGGTTTGCAAATACAAGGTTTGCGCCCGGTCTTGAAGATGTCTTTGAACGCCGCTATGAGATTTGCCCCCGTTTTCGTCCGGATGGGTACCACCCACGCATACTTGGATAGGATATCGATGCACGTCAAGATATACCGATTCTCATCGTTGTGTTTGGCAAAGGCGCTCATATCGACCAAATCCGCTTGCCACTGGGCATCTATTCCTCCCACGATGACCGGTTCCGTAGAAAATGACGACGGACAGATCGATGTAAGGTATAGGTGTCTTGTCTTCTTAACCAATCTCGGACTTGGGCACGTTGTATCCCCTGGGGTTTGGCCGCTCGATAGAGAGCCGACAATGCACTATAGGCCGCCGGACTGTCGGGACTGTAGTATAAGTTATCCAGCACCTTCTCCCAGCGCTTCATGGTGACACAATGATGATGGACCCTGGCTCTATCGTTTATTTATAACGGGTATATCTTGGGCGGAGTTTCTTTCTGATTTTCTTCGTGGACTTCCACAGTGGCCATGGTCAATGACCAGTCCAACTCGTCTGATGACCGCTTGATAAGCACTTCATCCACATCCACCACGGCATCTTCCAATGCAGACCATAGATCAGGGTGAAGGGTAAAATGCACTGTACCTCCATCTAGCCGAGCCAATTGAACAAAGAAAGGGCCGCGTCGGATGTACACATCGTGACACAAGTGGATGAGGTCGCCATCCAGTTCACCAGACAACACCCGTTTGAATTTGGTCCAGCCCTCCCGGGACAGACGAATGTAAGCCGGGCACGGTTGTGTAGGGTCCGTGTCTCCCACCACCTCCTCCATGATATCGACCTTATCCGCATACACGTGCAGGAAAACCTCGGGGGTCAAGCTGAAATACGCCAGTACTATATGCTCCTCGGGGGTCAAGCTGAAATACGCCAGTACTATATGCTCCGTCATGGTCAGTACGTGAATGGTACCAGATTTCACTGTCTCTCGTATTTATAGGGAGAACCCCGTGAGATCAAAGGATCAGGTGGTCATGTCATTGGGCTGACTGGGTCTAGCGGGGTAATCAATGGCATCGTCGTCGGGTTCATGTAGTTGTTCATGGGGTTCAGCCGCCGCGTCTTCCATAGCACGAACCCACGCCAATTGGTCGGGTGATCGGTCGTCCGGTGTAAATAACTGGTCCACAATAGGCACTATTTTCTCCAAGGCTGACCACACAGAGGGAGTTAGCAGGATACTTCGCGTAGGCTCTTGGTAGCGGCCCAGGCGTATGTGGACGGGCGGGTCGGAATATACGTAGATGGCATTGTCCAGGTGGATGAGGTCTCCGTCCAACTCACCGCTCAACACCCGTTTAAATTTAGTCCAGCCATCACGCTGTAGCGTCACCGTATTCGATAGCATCTCAGCGGGCGTCCAGTAAATAGCTTCATCGTCTTTCACGAGGATGACTTTATCTTGATAGATGTATAACCTCACACTGGGTGTAAGAGGCAGGATGGCTCGTAGGTAGGTTGACATGCTTGCTCTAAATGTCGAAGGGAGAATGACACACACTCTGTCTCATCCCTCGTATTTATAGTGTCAATACCACAGCGCCAGGGTGAATAGGGCACAGACTAGTATGAGGCCAACCAGCCGGCGCCGGTTCCGGCGTGAGCGCTCCTGGTCCATAGCGCGAGCATCAAGGATGGCTGTCATAGTCCAGTAGTGGTGAGTGATGGCACGCCTCTCCATCGAGTGCGCTCTGTGGAGGACCGCTTCTGTGAACTCGTTCAGGATCTGGCGTCGTCCCTCGTTGTCGTCGCCATCTGCAAACATGGACCGGACCACTGCTCGGTAAACCGTGAATGAATTCACCACGGTGGCATACTGTAAAATGCGAGTCGCATGGGGCTGGATCTCCGCCATGGCTCTGTAGAAATGAAGGTGTGGGATACAGAAGGACATGTTTTATAGACCAGATGTAGCTCTACGGGTGTAGTCCGTGATACGTACTATTCTGATGGGTTAGTCCAAAAAAAGGGAGCAACAACAACAACAACAACAACACAGATTACAGATCAATCCTTTTTCCAGGTCGCGCCCGATTCACGCAGACCGGAAGTGACGTCATACACCTGCGCACAACCGTGATGGAAAAAAATGGATATGACCTTGAACTGATCACGTGGCCTCCCCGTGATGACAAATACCCAGAACCAAGTGAGTACATGCATCCCATAGTCCCAGGTCACGCCCGATTCACGCAGACCAGAAGTGACGTCATACACCTGCGCACAACCGTGATGGAAAAAACCCAGAACCAAGTCAGTACATGCATTCCATACAGGCAGACGAGGTCAAAATACTCGCTTCTGATTGGCTGTCAAAGGTCAGGTAAGTCACAGTGCTCCGCAAAAGTAGTGCAATGAATACTCCCCTACCCTAAAAATCGACTCCTTTTATACGTTTTTCTATAATCCGCCATCTTGTCCCACCACCCACCATCCACAGACGCCATCTTGTCCCACCACCCACCACACGCCATCTTGTCCCACCACCCACCATCCACAGCCGCCATCTTGTCCCACCACCCACCATCCACAGCCGCCATCTTGTTCCACCACCCACCACACACGCCGCCATCTTGTCCCACCACCCACCATCCACAGCCGCCATCTTGTCCCACCACCCACCATCCACAGCCGCCATCTTGTCCCACCACCCACCATCCACAGCCGCCATCTTGTCCCACCATCCACACACGCCGCCATCTTGTCCCACCACCCACCATCCACAGCCGCCATCTTGTCCCACCACCCACCCACCATCCACAGCCGCCATCTTGTCCCACCACCCACAGCCGCCATCTTGTCCCACCACCCACCATCCACACACGCCGCCATCTTGTCCCACCACCCACCATCCACACACGCCGCCATCTTGTCCCACCACCCACACACACACACGCATGCGCACACCACCAATTGTGACGTCACCACAGGTTCTGCGCATGCGCAGTGAGGCGCTAAATCGTCAATTTAGCCTTTGTATACTACTGTGGTGCCTTTCCAGGTTACACATTGCTTTCTATCCATTAAATAGGACTGGCACCATTTCAATAAAGGCCCCTGTACACCATAAAAAGATAATTTGTGCAATAAAACAGCGTGATTGACAGTGTCAAATGCTTTTCTCAAGTCAAAAGTCAAGTCTCAAAATACAACACCAGTTAAAAGACCTTCGTCAATATTTCTTAACCATCTATCAACCATACTGGTAAGAGCTGTTTCACATGAATGATTTGGTCTAAAACCGGATTGATTTTGGATAAAACAGTTGTTGTTATTTAAAAAATCATAAAAACAGTTATGTACATGTCTTTCTATTATCTTGCTCACAATCGGTAAGATGGAAATAGGGCGGTAATTGCCTATATCAGTAACATCCCCAGCTTTGTACAGAGGGGTAACCCTATAGCTGATTTCCAGTCGTCTACAAATATGCCAGTCGACAAAGACAAATTAAAAATGAAGGCTAACGGTTTAGATATGTGATTCGTAGATTTTTTTAACAGTGATATTGAAATTCCATCCAAGCCCTGGGCTTTACCAGCTGACATTCCGAGTATTTGACTAGATACGAACTCTTCGGTAAGTTGAGAAATTTCTATATGTATGTCATTGGGCAGCCGATTTTCCATTGGAGGAAGAGAGTCGTCAAAGTGTTTGCCGATTTCACTGCCTATTGTGCTAAAATATTCATTAAAACAGTTTCCGATGTCCGATTTTTCTGTTACAGTTTCTCCGTCCACAATCACAAAGTCTGGAGAGGCCTTGGTTTGTTTTGGTGAAAAGCCTTTTAAAAATTTCCACTGTTCTTTTGGGTTGTCTTTCTTTTCTTCTACATTTTCGGACACAAAATCAGCTTTAGTTTTTCGAAGAAGCCCGAGCACCCGGTTTCTTTGGGCCCGGTACATTTTCCAGTCATTTTCTGTATGTATCTCTGAGAGAAGGTCAGCTGTGATCCAGTTTTCGACATTAGCTCGAATTCTACGTTCCTTCATTGGCGCATGCTCGTTAACAATATTCAAGAAAAGTGAATTAAAAGCATACCATGCGTCATTATGATCACTGAACCCTTCAATCATACTCCATGGGATCTTTTTCAAGTCATCCTGAAACTTTTGTTCGTGCAGATTCCGATAATCACGAAACTTTGTTGTTTACGCACTTTCCTCACCGTGTATATTAAATGATGGTCACTTATCCCGATGGGAATGACACCAGCGTCAACATAACTTTCTGAATCAGTAAAGTAGATATGGTCTATCAGGGTTTCTGTGTGCTCAGTAATTCTTGTTGGTTCAGTGATTACCTGCCTGAAATCATACATATCCATAAGTTGTGATAGTCGTCCATTCCGGTTGGTTTCCTTCAACATGTCGATATTAAAATCCCCGATGAAAATTGGAACTTTATTTTCACCCGATATTTTCTCCACGATCGGTTCGAAACGATCAAACCAAGACACAAGGGAATCGGGTGGTCTGTAGACAGTTGTTAATAACAAAGGTGTTGTATTTGGTTGATTCAATTCAACTGTCAGACATTCAACATCCTTTGGGTTGAGGTCACGCCTCTTCTTGTGTGACACAGTTAGACCAGACTTCACATAGACGAGTATTCCCCCACCATTATTTTGTGTTCTGTAGCTGTCTCGTCTATATGGCGTGTCGTAACCGGGCAAACAAACGTCATTGTCCTCAATGAGGTCATTCAGTTTACTTTTCGTAATAGAAATAATGTCAAACTTACATTTTAGTAACATGATTTTCAACTGGTCCAGCTTGCCTCTGGTCATTATACCTTGAATATTCAAGTGTGCAATCTTTAATCCTTTTGCTAACTCGAATGACTCAATGTCCGGTGGTGTCTCCGTTTGTTTTTCCGTCACTATCTGATCAAAACAACTTTGTCATATCCACTCAATTTGTTGTCCTTGCTGTGTTTCGGACATATTTATAGTATCAAGTTCTTCACTGGTCAAACATTCGGTATGCCAGTTCTTAGCACAGCTAATGCATCGACACAATTTCTCAGTTTTGTCGATAGTATTGGTACATGTATTACAATTTGATGGCCTGTTGTTAGAGTTAAATTCATTTCCCATTGTAGTGTCGTTCTGTTGTGGTATTCTTTCAACTGTTTCGTCACACAAATGACACAGCCATTGAACGCCGGGGTCAATTAACCCATTGTTTTCCGGTGACCCGAAATCAATACAATTTGAATGGTACCTAACGTCGCACAGCTCACACAATAGTGTGAGGTGATCGATGTTCACGGGCCTCATACACGAGCCACACAAGTCCTGTTCGGGACCCGGGTTGGGATTGATATCCCCAGCTATAAGCAGTCCTATAATTACAAGGTATTTCTGGCCCTTTGTTATTCATGTATTCCGGTGTTTTGCCCTGATATGGCGAATTGACTTGGGATGTAATCGTAAGTTCGAACCACATTTTGACAGAACTGATTCACACAAATGCGTTCTCCATTGGTCCACTGAAGCATAAAATCCTATATCATCCGGTTTAAAAACATCACTTGTTGAATTTAGAGGTCGTTTGGGTACGTAAAGTCGATAAAATAAGAGTAAAACCAGGAGAGTAAAAAATATACATCCTGCTCCTGCCGCCATGTTTTCAACCATGTTTTCTAACATAAAGGCGTTAGGTGCAATTTTTAATTCCTCTGAACTCCCAGTTCATCTCAATTTCTCGAGTGTTAACATATATTTTCTTCTTCGGCACATTCCAAAGTACTAAAATCATAAAATCCTAGTTTCGGAGAGTGGTGGGGGGTGAGGGGGTGGTTGCAATGTGGGCCTACTCAGCCCATGGACTATAGTGGGTTAGAGAAAGAGTATTCTAAAGTAATCTGGCATTATGGCATCGAGCTGAGCATTTACTGCATAAAGATGGGTGCCACAGCATTTTAATGAATCTGTGTCCATTCCATTGGATATTTAGACCAATCGGAGCATCTGAGCCATCTCATTAGGGCATTAAGCTAGGTGTTAGCTGGCATTTGGAATAAAGTACACTATCGACATGCTCTGCGCAACACCAGAACAATATACATGGATTTGGAAACAGGTATTGGGAGCCGATGCAGATGCTGAGAGCATACCAAGTGATTCATGAGTTGTCCAACTGATACTGAGAGCCTACCCACTGATAGGAGAACTCACTGATAGTCCGGCTATGCCCCATCATTCGGAAAGCCTGAATGATGCAGAAGAAAGGAATCCCGCCTTTTGGGATCGTATTGTGACAGCAGCTAGTCATACGAACGCTGCGGTCATCGAAGATGGACAGGATAACTTTCGTAAGGTATAGACCACCATGCCCCCTGACATCAGAAAAACCACCATGGCAATCTACAGCCATGTAGCTTACTGCCGCTTGTAAATGAAAGGCGACCCCATGCATATGTTCATCATAAAGACAAAGCATCACTCGGATGAAGATATGGGCATAGTGCCCATGGAAGACATTAAAAATACCATCAAAATAAGAAAACCGCTGTTCCAGGGCAAGATTCCATTACAGTATCATAGACTACCAGAAGATGTTTTGGACAAATGGATGATGAACATGGATGGCCGACGATTGATACTTCTTAAGGTTAGTTTCTCAAATGGCAGCTTCTGATTGGACATGAGTAGTCAGGAATACATCTGACAAGAGCGAGCATGACCGTGGGCAGACGCAACATCAAACGTCGTCTTCTGATTGGATGGACGCATCTAATACACAGACAAGAGCAAGGACACATGACCTGCAAACGACAGAGTATACTGTGATGAAGGGGGGGATACATTATATGAGGATTTGTGAATTGTTTAATCTTTCTTTCTCTCATCTGCCTGCATCATAGTATTAAGATACAAGGGACAAGCTATATAAATGTGTATGTGTGTGTATCGGATCTTACTCCCCAGTTTTAGGTCACTGCGTTAAGACAAGCATTGAGTAATGCCACAACAGCTGCCACAAACCACTAACATTCTTCACCATATAATTTTCACCCACCTGAGTGTGTATCCAATGACTACTTTTCCTACTGCTGATGATATAGCAGTCACATGGAACTACAGTGGCCATGACCTCTATGGCTGACAACTCGCTGAAACACCCTTCAAATGCCCTTTCTATACTACTGTCTATCAAGTTGCCACATGAACAGGTACAATAAAAGCGTACCTGAGATACAACACATATCACGAATCGTTAGATTCTTGGTATGTGCTTTAGAATAGGTTAACTGGAAGACTATGCTGTGAAGTCATGTGGCTCTGTCAGTATGTCGGCACCTCTTCCCACTTCCCTTATATGTGTTGTAATTTTTACCTGTATATGGCGAGATTCTGCTGGTGGATGTTTCATCCCTAAGGCCCGCACCCTGTACAGACCTTTTGGTCTATTATATATGTTGGCATTTGTGGGAAGTTGATGCTGGGTCGACATCGGGCCTTACAGACTAGTCTTTGGTGTTAAATGCCATCATTTTCATCTGACGACGATACAGCTCACCAATCCCCAGTGTACGAGTTGTCACAGCGAAACAGCTCACCAATTTTACCAATATACGAGTTGTCAGAGCATTTCCATCATAGCTCTCTAGATTTGTATCTAATACCGCTTATGCCGGTGCTAGGGGCCGTGTGGTCATATCATCCAAGTTGTTACATCAACAGGTACAATAAAACGTACCTGAGATACAACACATATCACGAATCGTTAGGTTCTTGGTATGTGCTTTAGAATAGGTTAACCGGAAGACTATACTGTGAAGTCATGTGGCTCTGTCAGTATGTCGGCACCTCTTCCCACTTCCCTTATATGTGTTGTAATTGAAGATATACATAGGATTATACCGTTGTTCT
The DNA here is from genome assembly GCA_036873755.1 of Hanleya hanleyi. Classification (NCBI taxonomy): domain Eukaryota; kingdom Metazoa; phylum Mollusca; class Polyplacophora; order Lepidopleurida; family Hanleyidae; genus Hanleya; species Hanleya hanleyi. The sequence continues at coordinate 27,319 of JAVTVY010006699.1, read as the reverse complement.
CTTTGTTTTAGCCCACCATCACCAGATGGTGGGCTGTTCAAATCGCTTGTCCGTCGTCCGCCGTCCGTCGTCCGTCCGTCCGAAACAAATTCTTGTTATCGCGATTTCTCAGGAACTATTTATGGATTCTTCAAATTTGGTTCACAGGTTTCCCTTTGGGTCTAGTTGTGCAAGATTACCTTTTCTGCTCCGATTCGAAAATCCAATATGGCCACAAGGCGGCCATCTTGGATTTCCCCACGAAACCGTGTTATCGCTATTTCTCAGGAACTACTGCATGGATCTTTTCTCAAATGTGGTACACAGGTTCCCCTTGGGGTCTAGTTGTGCAAGATACCTTTCCTGGTCCGATTCGAAAATCCAATATGGCCACCAGGCAGCCATCTTGGATTTCCCCATGAAACATTGTTATCGCGATTTCTCAGGAACTACTGCATGGATCTTTCAAATTTGGTACACAGGTTCCCCTTGGGTCTAGCGTCAAAGATGCCTTTTCTTGGTGATTCGAAAACCAATATGGCCACTCAGGCAGCCATCTGACTTCCGTGATGAAACCTTGTTATCGATTAGAACTACCATGTGTGATCTTCAAATTTGGTACACAGGTTCCCCTTAGTCTAGTTTGTGCAAGATAAATCTTTTTTGGTCCGACTGAACCAATATGGCCACCAGGCAGCCATATCTGGGATTTCTCCATGAAACCTTGTTGTCGACTTCAGGAACTCCTACATTGATGATCTTCAAATTTGGTACACAGGTTCCCCTTGGGGTCTAGCTCTGTGCAAGATACTTTTCTGGTCCGATTCGAAAACTATCATGGCCTCCAGGCAGCTATCTTGGATTTCCCCTGATGAAATCTTTGTTACCGCATTTCAGGAACTACCCATGGATCTTTCTCAAATTTGATAATATGTCTCCTTGGGGTCTAGTTGTGCAAAGATGTCTTCTGGTCCGATTGGAATGCAATATGGCCACAAGGCGGCCATCTTGGATTTCCCCATGAAACCTTGTTATCGCGATTTCTCTGGAACTACTGCATGGATCTTTCTCAAATTTGTACACAGGTTCCCCTTGGGGTCTAGTTGTACAAGATACCTTTTCTGGTCCGATTCGAAAATCCAATATGGCCACCAGGCAGCCATCTTGGATTTCCCCATGAAACCTTGTTATCGCATTTTCTCAGGAAATATTTCATGGATCTTTCTGAAATTTGGTACACAGGTCCCACATGGGGCCTAGTTGTGCAAGATACCTTTTTTGGTCCGATTCGAAAATCCAATTAATACGGTATTCCTGAGTTGCGACACGCATCACAGAGGTTTATAGATCAAACGGTGGGGCATATTCTATATATTGACTATAGATAGTCATCCATACCTTCACTCCTTCCATATCATGAGTACTAATTATAAAATCTTAAGTATGCTCATAGCTCATGCCAAAGTGTCAAAGAGATTGGTCCTCGCTTCCAGTACCCAATGATGACACGTGCAAAAAAATAAATAAAAAAAAAATACTACAAAACAAAGGCGAAGGATCCTCCGTACATGTACATTCACTTTCAGACTAACTTTGCTCATTTCTCTTGTATTATAACAACCGACATAAATACAGTTTCTAAAGATCTTAAAACTCCTGAAACTTAGATTATATCTTGGTGTTTTTCAGTGTCCCTTTTCCGATCTTTTCGCTCAGATTCGAAATTCTGTAAACAAAATTACAAATCAATCGTTTGTTCTTAGTAACAATGGACAAAAAGATCCTCTAGTCATTAGCGTACAATTATCGGACAATGGTGGGAGCCAAGATCCTTCAGGATCTCTCGTATTACTTATTTTCTGATGATGCTGCAATATGTATTACTGATGTATTTGCTCGGCCTGTAATAGGTGTGTTGCAAATAAATTCAAATCCAAAATTCAAATTAATGTAACGACGTTATAATTGTTCGTTTTATGATGCCACGTCTTCTTTACCTGATGGAGCACTAGCGCCAGCTACACTCAGCTAGTGTGGCTGGCGATCCCCATTGAGAGTGACCCCCCTTCAAGGAGCTACCAGGTGGCGCCACTGTTTCGCAGAAAAGCAGCCATTTTCGTCGTGGAGTCGGTGGCGAGGAGGGAGAGGGAGCGACATTGTGAGTTGTTTGTGGATCTGTTTTTAGTCTAATAAGAACTAATTAAAGTAGCAGGTACAGCCAAAACGAGACCCTTTTTATAGACGCTATAAGCAAACAGAAGGATCGCGTCTTAACCCAATAAAACAATGCTGATTAATCGATGTTCTCAAATCAGCAAAACAAATAATTTGTGATCGTTGTTGTTGTTGGTACAACACGTGACGCTACTTTGATAATTTACACTAACTGACTAGCGATTACATGATAAAAATGAAATTGACAGTCTGAAATGGAAACCTACAGTCGTGAGTAATGCCTGCGGTTGATGGTCACAAGCGACCAGTATGGATCTCCGTGTACTGTAATCTGTACCGTATAAATACTCAAAATGGTGCTCCTCAATGGTTATTTACTGGAAGTAGGGACTCGCTGCTACAGCTGATCAATGGTCACTTCCGTTATTTGCAAAACTTTGTCACCTGGCGATTTCACAAAAGAAAAAGGGGAGATTACTTTAATTTCTTCTGTCTTTTATTAGGGTTGAGAAGTTGAAAAAATTTTTTGGTCGTAACAAATAAATAAAGGTACTCACGTAAACAGGGAAGCCAGGAGAGCACGATAACATTTACCATTCAAGTGTACAACAAGCCAAATGATCACAACTGGTAAAAGAGATTCCACATTCACAGAGCTTAAAACGTGAAATCGTCATCAAAAGTGCAAAGCGGAAGTTACGTGTTCAAAGAGAACTTCAAAGCAAGAGAACTTCAAAGCAAGAGAAATAACTCTGATACCTGTTCAGGTGAAAACAATAGACGAAAATCCTGTGACGTCATCGCTGATTGTAAACAGACTGCGCGCCTCTACTCCCAGGCAAAACATTGAAAGTTTCAAGGGAGACAACTCGATTAACATGCAGATTTATAGGCAGTCGCCCCAAACGGTTATCATTTATAGTCGTGGTTTAGCGTCGTATCTTGAAACGAAATTTATGGATATGATTCATTCGTCGCAAAACTTAAATTCGTTTTTGTATATAAAATATTTTCATGACAAATACTAAGCAAATGAACATTTTAGCAGTGGATAAACTGAGGCCTTCAGTACGGCATACCCCGGTACGTTACATTGCCGTTAAATTGAGCTACCGGGTGATTTAATTTTCATATTTCATGTCCTACGGAAGTTTGAATTTGAACTTCATCATTATAAGATGCCTTATCTTCTTTATGGGGCTAAGGTAATGCGACTATATATTTAGAAATAAAATTTGTACTAATGGTACGGTACCATTGTTTTTACAAAACACAATACTTTCGTATCCGTTCTGACCAAATTGTCATTTTCTGTTCATTTTCCACTTTGATCGAAAGCAATCTAGTGTTGCAATGCCGCTTTTTATAAGCTGTGACTTACATCAAATATCGTTTGGATTAAGGTCTTAGGTGTCATTTTAGCCTCCGGATATCTATTGGTCCCAACCTAAGCTTTTTTTTGGAAGCCTGTCTTGGCGAATTTGGTTTAAAATCTCGGCAAATCGTGTTATGCGTGTACAAGTAAACATCGCAAGAAATAGCTGAAGATAATGATATTATTTATGAAAATAATTCATGGCATTCATATTTTCATGATCCCGTAATACTGAGATGAAAATATGTATTTAGGTTTTCTTTCTATGGATGCGTTTGCAAAGGAAAGTTATCAAAACTATATACTGTCTCAGGGGTTATTTTAGACACTTTTCCTTTATATAACTCAATTTCAAAAAGATGAAAAACTCAATTTTTCGGCGCGCCTATGGCGCGCAAAATAAACAACAAAACTCAATTTTTTCAGGTTTTTCATCGCATGCAGTCTGGAAACTCAATTTTTTTATCTTTTTAGTAGGACACTTACAATAAATAAATTCGCGACAATTTTTCATCGTGAATGAACATGTGACTCAGTAATGTTATGAAGCTCATCAAGCAAAGTTGCGTGTCATACATAGCTGCATACAAGTTGACAAAGTTGGTGGTTGAGTATTGTAAGTGTCTGGGTATTTGTAAGTGACAGGAAAGAAATGAAGAAATAAATGGCAATAAAAATGTTAATAAGAGACGTAAAAAATAAAACAATGGTGGTTGTGAAGTTTTGTGGATTTCACGAAAAAAATCCAATGCTGCCTGGTAAACGCAGATAAATGGCCAAAAATTGCAAATTAAACTCAATATGCACCCTATTTTGTAGTATGTGGTGTGGGACTTGTTTACAAAACATACTGGGGTTTCAGAAATTTCCATCGGGCAGAAACAAAATTATTCATAAAAACGTATATTTTGTATGTTATAGCATATGCCCCCGCATGTAGATCCCCAGTTGCGCAGGAGAGAGTGTGGATCTTTTGTTTTTACACCAATCTGCATTGCTCACTTTGTGTATTTATTCCCAAATGGTACATCAGCTGTATTTTGGGGAATGTCTGTTTTGTTCGTTTCTTGTTTCTGGGGAAACGTCTTTCAACGTCACACGCATCCAAGTGAGATGTTGACTGAGAGAGAAAATGCGGCTGCTGCTTGCCCGTTGTCTTGGTTCCGATCTTAACCGAAAAACCCGGAGCTTGACGGACAGCGTGTCTCGGAGACCAGACTCATAAGCCACAGCAGTATGACAGCAGTGGTTCCCGAGTGGTCTAAAAAGAGGGGACGTAACTTTGAAATATCAAAATGGCGGACTAGTTCGATCGTCGAAAACATCGCCAAACAATTTGCTTTGAAATGAGAAACGTTCAGGACAATGTCTTTATCGGACCTATACGACTGAAATGAGAACAGTTCAAGACCAGACGTCCTTATCGGAGCTATACGGTTGAATAATAAAGGTACACAAGTTATCTGTCTGCACATCAGTTACAAATCCTGAGTGCTTATCTCGACTCGAGTGGCGTGGCTGGTCACACGTTTTTTTTTTCTTTCTCGCGGGGGTTTTGGGGGAGGGGGACGGGATAACAGACGACAAAACTCAGTTTAGATTTCTCAGAAACTCAATTTATTTCGTAGAAACTCAATTTTTCGCGCGCCTTCGGCGCGTAAATTCTCAAAATTTTAGAAAACTCAATTTTCGGCAATAAAACTCAATTTACAAAATTTTGCAAAAACTCAATTTGTAATTGTTTTTCATCGTGGTTACCACGATGAAAAAAGTGTCTAGAAAAACCCCTGTGTCTGGAATATCGCGAAAAAATCGCGTCACATCGGCACCATCTTTTCCCATTAATATTACAAGGAAACTGCTAAAGAAGCAGAAATGATATTTTATTTCATGATCCTATAATACTAGACAAGAAATTTATGCATTTAGATTTATATTTTACGGGAGCCTTTTCAAGTAAAGTTATCAATACCAAGTGTCGGTATCGCGGAAAATTCCTGGCGAATTGACACCATCTTTTCCGATAAATATTACAAGAAAACAGATACAGCAATAATATTTATATTTTCATGATCCTATAATACTCGAGATGAAAAATAAACAGTTAGATTTTTATTTTATAGATGCGTTTTCATAGTAAGTTACCGGTATTGAAACCTGGTGTCGGTATATCACGGAAAATACGCGGCGAATACAATCTAACTATTCTTGTAAACATTACATGAAGAACGAAGAATATACAAAAACGTTTATATTTTCATCATCCTATGATACTCGAAATGAAAACTGTTATTTAGATTTGTATTTTATGGATGCGTTTTCAATGAAAGTTATTAAAACATTTTGTGTCGGTGTATCGCGAAAAATTCCCGTCGAATCGACACCATGCATTTTTTACGTTAAACTTCTCGTCGTGAGGTGAAAGTAATGTGTAGTAAAAGATATATTTCTGAAACAGGTATCTGTACAGGTTTAATAATAAGTAAACAGAATCAAATATCGAAGAGATACAGGCAGAGTTATTAACTGTTGGTTACCATCTCCGGCGTATCCCCCCCGTCATATTTTCGCGGAATAGGCGGTGCCCACTACCCTATAGGCCTGGGTTTAAAGATTGCTAGAATATCAATTCACTGATCATATGTCATAAGAATGTTTCTTAATGCAATGCATGAATATAAGTTCTGTGTCTAATGTATCGCATCCATAAATTTCCTCCGATATATAACGCTAAATCACGACTATAAATGTGAGCCATCTTAGGCCATTGCCTATTAATTTGCATGTTAATCGAGTTGTCTCCCTTCATACCAAGCGCTTTCTGCCAGCAAGTTTCGCGCGCAACACCGGAAGTGGAACCCGATTGTAAACATTGGCAACCCGTGTATTGGAGGGTCGGGTAGCTGACGTAAGAAAATTATGTTCTGTGTGTTGACTCAGCGTACTGTTTAACACCGGCGAGTCCACCCGTCGAGCGCCTCATTGTTTTCTTTCCCGGGAAAGTGGAAGAGCGGGTCTATAAAATGTTTCAAGGATTACAGACGATTTACAGGATTTTAGAAAGAAAGATTTGTACAGTTGTTCATCCTATTAATATCAGTCCTTATGATATTGCTCAATTCAGCGCGCTCGAAAGCCCTTTGACGAAAAATATGATTGCGTTTCGGTTCAAGGCTAATGGTTCCAGATTTTTCAACTCGTTCCATTCATTTATGTTGTTCGGGGACCTCGTGGATGACGTGTCTTCCGCCAAAACATGTCAAACGTCAAATCATTGGTCATCGGATCGCTGACGTAACATTTCCTGATTGCAATTTATCAGGCTGCACAACAATCGACGCCCAGACACAGTCTTCACAATATTACTTTTATCAGGAGTAATCAGTGTTTCATAGAAATCACAGAACCCACGTGACTTTGTTGTCGTTTGTCAAACAATAGATCGGCAAGTCTCTGCAAACTGATGTAGCCATGCCGCCATTTTGATTTGATCTGCTGACGTCGCCCTGGGAGATGGCATGCTAGTAGCCACATATATGCAACTCAGTGTATGTAGCCACGGCTGAGTTGCACATCCTCACTAGGACAGACATCAGTATCATCCTTTTTTTGTGGCCAAACATGACAAAATGTACAATTGACTGTGACATTTATAAACATGTCAAATATACTTCTCTCACCCGACACAAAGTATCTGGCTCATTCCTGCAGCGCAAGTACACGTAAATAGCACCAAGTCATGTCACTATCTTCCTATCACATTCAAATGTTGAGAATGGCGTAAGTCCAAGAATAACACGAACACTTTACGATATGTCGTAAATAAGGAGTCGTCATCAGCTGCTGGGGTAACGGAGATGGAGCTTGACCACGTGCGTTAGGCCCGCCCACTAGCTGATGACGCCTCCTTATTTACTACATATCGTAAAGTGTTCGTGTTATTAGCGGTGCATGCGCATTGAAGCGTTTCTTGGACTTAAGCCATTTTCAATCTTCGTTGTAGAGTAGACATTGTGCATGGAGAGTTTTTTATTGGCTCATTCAGGTTCCTGTTTATGACAGCCACAATTGGGCACGAGGTGGCATTATTGCGACATACACGTGCAGAACGTCCCATTGGAATGTAATGATGAGGACTTCTATTCTATTGCAGGAGAACAGTAATCATTTTTTCTTATACAAATACAACACAAACGATGCTTTTGTTATCCTTTGTAAAACAATAGATCGTCGGGTCTCGGAACATTTTATGTGGATGCTGAAGCATTCAGCCATCGTCAAGGAAACGAAAGTTAACCAAGAAACTTTCTTGCAGATAGTACACTTCAAACTGGATATTGTTAGCACTTTGACTGGTGCTATTGGCATCTTGTATAATTTTGTGACAATTACTGATTTCTTTTTCAGAATCATGGCAGATGCAGAAAATGGAGACCAGGAGATTGAGGAGACATTTCAAGAGCTGCCCGAGGCGGAGGACCCAGTGGATCCTGATTTGGAGGCCCTGCAACAAGATTCTGTGGAGGGAGATATTGAAACGACCCCAGGCGTCCAGGACGAGTCTGGGGTGGAAGACCCTGTACGTTTACAAATATTCTATTGCAGGCAACAAAAGTGAATTTCTGTAACTGTTCACCTCACATAATATTAGGCCGTAGTTCAACAAGCTAATCTTGGTGATATGGACAAGGCTTGGTTTAACAATCATATTCATAACTAATCATAAAAAACAAGCCTATTGATTTGAGGTGTTTCTGTTCATTTGTCTGGCTGTCTATCCATAAGATATCTCTTATTCTAGGATATGGACTGTGACCAAGCTTTGGGTATACATGTACTACCTTATTTTGGAGGAAAGAAAACAAGAGCCTAATTGGTGCTTTGGACTAGGCCATTAAAACAAAATCTATGAGATTTATGTGTTACAGTGAGTTGCTGGTGGTCAGTGATGTTCACCTTTTGACCTCAGTTATCGCTTCCCACTAACACATCCACTCACTGAATTGTGATTTTTAATGGTTTTCTGGGTTTGTTTTTTTTTATCCCTGTTGGCCTTTCGCTTTTCACCACAGTAGGTTACTCGTTTGCTATAAGTGTGAGGTATTCTTGGAGTTTGATCACCATCCACAACCTTGGCACAGACAATATTTTTAACAATTTCTTTTAATGGGAGGGGGAGGGGGAATTGACTTTGACTAATTTGACCTTTGGTAATTTTATTACCTGGCTTATCATCTCTCACTGATGTATCCACTGAAACAAAAAAAATTAATTTGGATCATTTCCTAGTTTTAGACCACCTTGACCTTTTTTACCTCAATTTTGACACATGACATCTGAGTAACCCCATAGTAGTTATCCTGGTTAAATTTGATAGAAATCGGTCAATTTGTTGCAAAGTTAAGCAACTTAATAATGAAAGTGGTGAGAAGGGGGAGAAACAGAAAGTACAATCCATAAGCTATTATTTATATCAATTTCAATAAGATGGACAGTTTGTTGCAATAATGCACTGGTTCACCTTGGTAAGATGATGGTGGACATTACAGCCAGTGATGGTAATACTTTGTGTTTTAATATTTTTTTTGTAGGAGTTGGAAGCTATCAAGGCCAGAGTAAGGGAGATGGAAGAAGAGGCAGAAAAGTTAAAAGAAATGCAGAGTGAAGTAGAAAAACAGATGAATATGAGCTCACCAAGTTTAAGTAAGTCTATAAATCAAGTACATCACAATAATGAGCGAAACAAATATACCTTCTTGTGCACCAGTGTTTTTCATTTGCCGGTTTCTATGGTTGGTGCCAATTTTTTTTTTTTTTTTATTATTATCAAGTAGTGGTAGGCCTAACTAGTTTGTCTTCATTTTTATGAACAGATGTTCAGAATGAAGTTCAGCGTGAAGATTTAATCCTGATTATTTTCTCTTTTCAAAGCAAGTCAGCAGACGATAGAAGATAAACTAGAAGCTGATGGTCGGTCTATATATGTTGGTAATGTAAGTATTGAACCACAAACAACTACAACAGGCATTATTAGACAAAACATTTTAGGGCTGATCATGGGTCCTCATATTTTTTTTTCCAGGAAACTCAATAGGTCTTGCTTTTCGGCAGAATTTAATGCAATGCAAACAGATTCTCAAAATCTAACTCTCTGGAAATTCATAGAAATCCAAAGCTATAATTTGTATAAAGATTGCTGAAATTTTACTGGAATATTTTGTATTCCCGCGAATCATATATTTTTTACACAATTATAATGAGGGCTGTTCCATTTAAAAAGGTATGGGAGGGGCGGAAGGCAGCTTTGAATTATACCCCACCACCCATGGAAATTTTATTGGCCTTCCCAATGTTGTAACATGGATTGAAGGGAATTTCCTCCTATGACCCATAGAATAATATATTGAGTGCCTTCCTCCCCTCCCATAAATGGAACAGCCCTGAAGATTTAATCCTGATTTTTTTCTCTTTTCAAAGCAAGTCAGCGGACTTGTGCTGACTGGAAACGGATTCTCATGGAAAAGCAGACCCTGCTCATTTTCACTAAAGATAAACTAAGTTTTAAATGGAACTAATATGGAGATGATCTAATGTTTCACTTTAGCCTATGTTTGGCTTGAATAACCCATTTTCAATTTCCAGGCAAAATTGATTATTGATGACAAAACTCAATTTTTCACGAAAATGTCCCCAAAGATTATGTCCATGTATCTCTGGAACTGAGTCATAGATAACATTAGATAACACAGATGTAGCATCACCAGAAGAAATTGTTGTTGTTACTCATTATTCCTATTTATTGACAATAAGATAACCACTACTGCCACCATGGCTGTTTCAAGCAAAGACTGTTCACAAGATGATGTTTTATACATGTTAGACTACTGAACCATGATGACAGCATACTCTGATTGTGAATAACTGATTAAACTGTGTTAGAGATTTTCTATGACAGTTAAATATTGTGTCATTGTTGACTAGACATTATTTGGGTTGGCTTCATTTCTCAAGGTGGACTATGGTGCAACGGCAGAAGAGTTAGAGCAGCACTTCCATGGTTGTGGGTCTATAAATAGGGTGACCATACTGTGTGACAAGTTTACTGGCCATCCAAAAGGGTAAGAACATAACTATATTGTATTCACCCAATCACATTCTAGTCAGAAAGTGCCAATATCACTTGACCTACAAGTGTGACACAATTTGAATATGCTGAAACTGTGATAAAACTAATATTCTGCCTATTCGAACCTTCTTAGATAGCAATAAAATGCTCTACTCTGTCTTCGTATATCTATTGGAGACATTTTAGGGCATGTTTAAACAACCACCTACGAAATACAAGGACCCCCGGCAATTTTAAAATGTGATTTATTGAGGCTTTGGTTATGAAATGATGCTTTATACATGTTAGACTTCTGACCCTGATCAATGAGGACTACACTACACTGATCATGACCAACATTGTCCTTTTTATGGTTGCCAATGAAATCAGAACTCGGATTCAGGCAAATCCGCATGTTAATTATCCATAGTTTAGATCTTCAGGTTGCTTGATCCTCTAAATATGAATTGTTTTTCCCCTGATTACCAGGTTTGCATATGTAGAATTTGCTGATAAAGATTCTGTGACGACGTCATTGGCCCTCGATGAATCACTTTTTAGAGGACGACAGATAAAGGTAACAAGTTCTGCAAAAACATTATGTGCACAGTATCACCATATCTTCTCTGCGCAATTTCCTTTCCAGAGTTCCTTTCCAGAGATTCCAGGTAAGGGCTGTTCCAAAAAAAAAAGCTCCTGGTATCGAGGGAAGATTATTCGGTACTATAGTATTTGTGTGTTGGACAGTCATTTAACATTAGGGAGATGGGATAAATGGTATATGGGTGTTTGGGGTCAGCAAAAGTAGTTTTCTCTCCACCGCATGTACCATTTTCTAGAACAGCCCCAACACAACTGCTCATTTACACCCATGGCCTTAACAGGTGTGTTCTCTACCATACCATTACAAACATGTACATCAATGTTGCTCATTTGTCGAAATACTCTGCTGTATATATGTGGGATGATTGCAAGGAATGTATCTGTGTTTGAGTCAGTAGTATCCCAAGCCAATTGCTTCTAGCATATACTTGGAGAAACCTATGGTTACATTTGTAAAGAAAATGTGGAGAATTATGAGTGACGGGTACCTAAACGTAGGGATATGTCTTGGATGGGTTAAACTGCTTTGGGTGGCCTGATTGAAATCTGTACTGCAGGTTATCTTGCATAAGCGGATACAAGTACCAAGAAGCCAAGTGATTTATGTATGCAATAATAAATCCTGTATTTCAAGACAACAGCTGGAGAATATGATAATGTCTCTAATAATTTCGTCAATTTAGGGAGGAGGGGGGAGGGGGGGAGGGATTTGGTTTGATATCACACTCGAGTTTGTTTCACTCATATGGTGACAGTCAGTTTGGTTAGTGGAGGAAGCCGGAGTACCTGGAGAGAACCACCACCTGTCGGCAATTAACTGACGCGCATGGACCAGCTGAGCTCGAACCCGTGCTGGTTCAGCGGTGTGAGGCCAGAGGTCACCAATGAAGCGCCTCAGACCACTCGGCCACCGAGGGCCCTCCTCAATTCAGAACACAATTTATAAGCCGATCCCAAGAAATATTCTGCCTCGTATCCCGAGAAATATTCCGCTCCCTAAAGTATATTTGGGTTGTCTTCAGTGTGTTGGCAAGAGTTTGACAGTGGTCTGAAGTGAAGTGATGATGATCGAGTTATTGAAGACCTTATTGTATGTGGATGAAAATAAGAAATGGTTTTGAAGATGGACTAAATAACATAATGGATGGTTGGTTACATAATGTGGACTCGAATGCCAAGCTTTAAGGGTTTCTTGACTGAAGTTTGTGCTATATTATCAGGTTGGAGCCAAAAGAACAAACAGACCTGGTATAAGTACGACCAATCGACCACCCCGAGGGCGAGGCTTCAGATCTCGGACACCACGCAGCTATTATTATGCAGGCTACCAACCCAGACCAAGAGGCAGATACAGGTGAAAAATATCTCTTTATTTCCATCGGTTTTGCTTTTTGTCCCCAGACTCCTGAAGGGCTTTAGGGGGATTATAGAATTGAGGTCCTCCCATTCGTTGGACTTATATAGCTTCCAGACAACTTCTGAAAAACTGAATGGATTCTTTTCAAATTTGGTACCTTGCCTCGAGATCTCACTTGGGCTTGTGTTTCATGCTGATCAAGATATAAGGGGGCGCCATCTGTGCCCCAAGTCAAAATTTCCTTCCAGGACATTTTCCCACAGAATCTCACTTTCGGTAGCTATGTTTGCTCGGGACTGAACGTTAAGCTTCCAATCCAGTCACTATTTTCAATGTTGGCGGACTTAACTAATCCAGTTTTCATTTTGTTAATAACAGTGCAATTTTCTTGCCAGTGCCTTTCACAGCATGTTCTTCATGAACATCTTGCTGCATTGTAATTCAGACCTTTACAGAGCAAAATCGTACCACGCATGACGGAACAGACGACACAATATTCTGGCACCCTACAACACGTGTCGGTCTCCAACGTCTCCAATATGCAATAGAATTTCTCTAGTCTCGCTGTGATATCAGTTGTGAAAATTGCAATATTCGGGAATGTTGTCATATTCCGGAATGGTTTTCAAATTCAGGAACGGGAATTCAGCAAAGTTTCTAAATTGGCAACTCCCTTTAAACTTAGATAGGACGGAATACTCATTTTCTCACTTATAGAAAAAATGATGGGTAGAATATTGAAATCGCAGTATGGAAATTAAGAGGGAAAATTATAATGCCATTCGTTGCAAGAAATGGAACAAAGACGCATTTTCTCAATAACGCACAAATGACTGGTAGAATTTTGAAATCACAGGATGGCATCCAAGAGAATGGAAGTTGTCGTCTATTGATAGAAAAAATATGGTGTCAAATAATAAATATAATATAATTCTGAATTCGTAACCGATTTCAGCTTATTTCACAACGTTCTCGAGTTCTGCAATTTCCCGAACTGATATGATGTCACTGTACTGAACCAGACATGATGTCCCCCCTCCCCCCCTTGTCCTGCTTTATGCCAAAAAAATAATCAGTGAATGATAGTTGATTTTGTTCTTCATTAATGTTTAATCCTTGCATTTGTTTTCCTTTTCAGGCGTCGGGCTGCGTGGTATTCACCATACTGAAATTGGTCAAGATTTTCATTGATCATTTACCATTTAAGTGTTGTCCCCACAACTCCCTCTATTTGTCTGTTCATGGGAAGGGTGTGCTTTTGCTGGTTAATTAGTTCTTAACCAGACTCATCACCTACATACTGAAAAAAGTTAATCTCTGGGATTCATGAAAATATACAAATTTGCAGTTGCCCTGAACATATTCATGTTAGGAACTAGGTTGCATTACACTGTCTCTTGTTAATGAAGTATTGACCAAATTTTGTTCAATGTTTTAAAAGTAAATCTCTCATTTTAAGTCTGCTTTTGGCAATAATTTCATAGTGAAAACAATGATTATCTTGCGTAGTTCATTTGCTTACATTTTGGTTAATTTATTAAGTTTCTAGTTATGTTTTTATAAACTGTTAGATCTTTTCTTAGACATTATTCACCCGAGTTATCCTGATTTATTGGGGAATACTTCCAGATTAGAATTCTACTTGTAATGCTTAATTTTGACATAATGCCATTCCATGCATTCTTTTGACAGCTGTAGTATCACTGACTGCAATTCCCATCATACAAATTATCCACACATTTTACATAGGTATCCTCGCCACAGCCGAGACAGATGTAAATCTGGCACAGATAAAAGCCATTTTGATAAGGGATACATCTTATAACAGTCTATTAGTCCTAGTAACATATAACATTGAAAATGTGAATGTATTATTACGGTATGCTTTGCCCCAAATGTGAATGAAGATTCAAACATAATTAGCGATACATTTCTAGCCTTATTCCATATGGATATGGCAATGCATGTTTATATTATGCGGCACAATTGATGACCCATTTATTGGCTACTTGACGACCGGTTTTCTCAGTGTACTCCGGCTTCCTCCACCAACCAAATTGACTGTCACCATATGAGTGAAACAACATTGAGTGTGACATTAAGCCAAATCTCCCCCCTCCCCGTTTATTGTCAGTCCTTGTAGGTGAGTGGGCAGGTTGGGTGGGGGAGGGGGGAGTTGTTTTGATCTGTTATTATTGAGCATTGGTGACCTGGGGACCCTCTTAGTAACCTGTGTTGTGTGGTCAATCTCTCTGACAGGTACTGTAGTACTGCTGTAAGACAAAGGGTATAGAATTTGCTGGATTCTGTGAAATTGTGATTTTATGCATAGTTCAGGCAATTGGCTTTCAATTAGATCGATATTCTAAGATACAAATATGTTAGGCTTAATATAGCTTCAAATTCAGTTTTCATAGATCTTACTGCAGCTTAATTGAATAGCAGTTTTCAAGTGATGGGCATAACTGCTGAAGGTCTGAGCAAAACTGAATGTTTTAACGTTGCTGATGTTAACCAGAGACAGTTTGCCAACCTTAGGCCAATGTCAAATGATCTAAGATATAAGATTCTGATAGTTCACCTTTTTAACTAAATATTTTTGGGGGTTTGATTTTCTTCAAGATTTTTTAAAGCAAGATCTCCTGTATTAACTCTCTTTTGCAGAACTACATACATTGAAGGCCTTGGTGGCTGAAGGGGGTTTGAAGAAAGGTGCCCTCGTTTGGAAACTTGCTGACACTGCTTCAGGGGGAAGGGGTTAAAAAAATGAAGAAAAAAAACAAGTAAATTATTCGGGTTGGGTTAAAAAAAAAACAAGAAAAAAACAGCATAACAAATTAGCAAAAAAAAAGTTAACCAAAAAAAAAAAAACAGAAAAAAAAATAGAACAGAATTTCTGGGGTGGGCCGATTTCATTTTTTGTACATGCTGAATTCTGAGAAATAAAGTGAAATTAATTTCAAACAAAGCTTTTGTTAATAGAGCATTTCCACAAAGTGGATGCTCTTGTATATTACTGAGAAACAGCTGTCACTGCCATCACCTTTTCAAATGGGAATATCTCTTAAATCGGATATAGTTGTTTGTTTGCTGTATCCCTAGCTCTGGGGAATTTTCCTGATTGTGTTTTTATTTCTTTATTAGACGGTACTGTAATCATAAATTATAAATAATAAATACATTATAAATCTTTCTTTCCATGAAAATTGGGTATAGTGATCTTGCAGCATTGCCCAAACGGCATGACCTTGGCATTGAATTCTAAAATTTACTTCTTCGTTCTGTTTTCATGTGTTTTATATGCTTGTCATAAGGTGAGGGACATATAATGTGTTAGTAATTATTCAGCTACACCGGAATTCATGGCGAAAAGTCCCAACACCTCATAAATCTGACAAATTAATATTTCACCTCCCAAAAAGTAGGTGCACATATTTAGAGCATTTCCACAAAGTGGATGCTCTTATGTTTTCATGAGAAACGGCTCCGCCGGATCCGCCGCCACCGCCGCCGCCGCGACTTTGAACGCGAATGTCTCTGAAACCGTTAAATATTTTTGGGTCAGACTTGGTGTGCTATCTCCTTAGGCCTGGGAAATTTGTCTGGTTGTGTTTCGATACCCGCTGCTCACCACTAGGTGGCGTTGTAGTCAGAGCATAGGTAAACCTTTCTCTGACGATTTCTTTGAAATTTTATTACAATGGTCTTGAAGGATAGGCAATGTGCTGAAAAGGTTTTGGTGTAGCTGGCATAATTATAAAGGCAAGTTTTTTGCATTTCAAAAAAAAAAGTTTTTCGTGAAATGAAAATTCACCAATTCGCTTGGAGAAATATTTAAAAACTGTTCTATTCTAGGTTGCCAAGCATAACTATAGGATTGCCGGCATGGTAATTCTCTTTCGGTGCGAACCAAATTGCCATTTAAATGAAAAATCTTATTTATCTAACTTAACGCCAAAACCTCCATAACCATTATCATGATTAAATTTTTTCCCATTGAACTCTTATTTGCCATCTCTCAAGGGCTTTAGATTTCACCCGCTTGTTTTTCGTGGCATTTGGTCATCACTAGGTGGCGCTATAGACATGAATTCAGGTAAACATGTGTAACATCATATCTTCTGAACAACGTGTTTGATTTCCATGAAATTTGGGTATAATGATCTTGCAAGATAGGCAAAGAACTGACAAGATTGTGGTGGTGTTGTGAATCATGGAGACGCATTTTTGCATCTCAAAATAAGATTTTGTTTTCACAAAAATGAAAATTTGCTTCTTAATCAGAGAAAAGTAATTCTATTTCGCTGGACATGAATGTAACATTCCTAGTGTTATAATTCACATCCCTTGTAGGGCCAAATGGCCATTTTTTTAAATATATGAAATTCTCATGACGGAGTCCAATATCTACATTCCCCAGGCCACATCTGAGGAATTTGTTTCATCATGTAGGTTCGTGATATTGTTCATCATTGGGTGGCACTATAGACAGTAAACTTTTATAGCACATTTTATTGGTATTTCATCTGTTCAGGAAGTTTATTATTGTCAGATGGACGAAGGATTTCAAAGGACAAATTTTTTATTTTTTTTGATTGAAATTGAAGGGCCACCTTTCATACGGATTTTGCAGCCCATCAACATAATGCTTGATTTATATCTCATTATACATTCTTTTTTACAATTACTAATTTTATTAACATTATGGTTAAAAATGAATTGAAAGGACTGATGCTGTTAGCGCTGGCATAATCATGTAGCATAGGGTAAAGTCAGCTAAATATATCTATATCTAGGCTATATCAACCCCTGCTTACACATATAACTAAAATGCAGTCAGATAAAATATGTTGCCATCAGTGTATGGTAAGTATGGAGAATTGCAAGGAATCAAGTGGGCTTGAAAGTCAGGCCATTTTGTAGGCCTGTATGTTGACCATTCATTCTGTAATGGTTGACTTATTGTATAATACACTTTACATAAGTGGACTAGTACACTGCTTGCGTCAACAAAGTAAGCACTTCATTTTCCAATCAGTGCTTCAAAGATTTTTGAAGTGGAACTTATACATACCTGCTATATGGCACATCCCACCTGGGAAATTTTTACATGTATCTAATTGAAGTAATCCATTGGAACCACTGATGATTTTCCAATAATATAGAAGAGCAGCAACTCCGAGTAGGGATGACAATTTCATTCTGTATATTTCGCTATTAGTGATCTTCAACAGTGAACAAAGTTACAAACAGCTCCATATGCACAGTATTTTTGCAAGGCATAATGTGATCTTAGCCAATACACATTTATGAATAAGTAAGCCAGTAAATTATGTCCGGTTGGTTGCTGTCATTTTCAGAAATTGTTAAATGTTAAGCAATAACCTGACATCGATCTACAAATGGTGTGATTCAGGTGATACAATACACACTTTAATTGATGAAAACAATACATAATCTGCTTATCTGGCAAGAACTAAGTAAACTGTGAATAAATGAATAAAGTATGGTGATATAGTGAGTATGTACCTACATTGAATATTTCTACATGTCCTGAAGTTTGGATAAGGACTGTCATTTTAAGATAATATAGGTATATTTCTTGGCAATCCACATCAGAGTTGAACTCGCATGTTTCATAATTGTATATTCCCATGTCAGTTACAACATTTGTGGAGTGTGTATTGTAACACCTGAATCCCACCATTTGCAGATCACTGTCAGTTTATCGCTTAACATTTTACAATTTCTGAAAATGGCGGCATTTTAATATCTGTCCAACATGACGGACATAATTCACTGGCTTGCCTATTCATAAATGTGTATTAGCTAAGATCACATTATGCCTTGTATATATACTGTGCGTATGGAGGTGTTTGTAACTTTGATCACTGCTTAAGATGCTAGAACTAATAGCGAAATATACAGAATAAAATTGTGTATTGTCTTACTGATTAAAAAAAGTTTTTACACCTCAAGCCGATGCTCTAGGAAGCCTAATTGGACAGCAACAAGATCGGCAATTTTCCGAACAAAACCTATAACAACAAAAAAGAAGATTTCCTGAAGAAGTGGGGCCCCCTGGCAGATCTTGACACTTAACTAATATATATATAATGTAGAAATATAGGATCACCTTATGATGTTATTCATGATGTTTATCAGTATTTTTATGCAAAGAAATGACCTATATATAACACATTTAAAATACCACACTACAGCATTCCATATTACAAACATCAAAACAAAGTTTCAAATCAACAAAAGGGTACTTATTTATTCTTCTCACAACCGTTTTCCTCTCTGTCACGTGAGGATGTGTCGGAGGGGTATGTGCCCCACACTCTGTCCCATCCTAAAAAAAATTGCCACCCCTAATAGGGGGTGTGCCAAAATTGGGGAGATCTAAAGCCCTGTGAGTACCAAATTATGTGTTACAAAATTATCTGGGGAAATGCTCTTCGCCCGTTTTTCAAACGAGCTTTCATCCAAGCTATTCTCGCTAAAACCAGGGGTGTTTCTATCCTGGATGCCTTTGCCTCAAAAAGAAACCTTGACATTGTGAAGATGGTTTGAAGCATGTTCAGGATACCTACAAAGTTTTGAGGAAATCCAGTCCTGAAAGTAGGCCAACACTGTAATTGACAGCGAAAATTGGCATAGTCCAATACCAACAAGAATCGATTTGACAAAAATTAACATTTCATCACTCGGATGACCGATGCACACCTTCGAAGCATGTATAACAAGAGCCAAGTTTCAGGAAAAACCATGGCACTCAAAACTCCAGGAC
Organism: Hanleya hanleyi; assembly: GCA_036873755.1. Taxonomy (NCBI): domain Eukaryota; kingdom Metazoa; phylum Mollusca; class Polyplacophora; order Lepidopleurida; family Hanleyidae; genus Hanleya; species Hanleya hanleyi. The sequence continues at coordinate 7,932 of JAVTVY010006699.1, read as the reverse complement.
CATTTGATTATACTCCAGTGCCAACATGAACTTCTTACATTGTAATTGATGGTGAGAATGACCAAGTCCAAGACATAATAAATTTGACAAAATCGATATTCAATCCCACAAATAGCGCACGTACAGCTTCAAAGCATGTTTAGTAACACTGCAAAGTTTCAGGAATATTCAGTCAAAACTTCTATTGTACGCTATAAAAACAATTGATGGCGAAAATTGCAAAGGCCAGGGGCGTCGTTAGGGGGGGGGGGGTCGTCAGGTGCGAACGACGCGCCAAAAAAAAACAGAAGAAAAGGCAAAACAAAAAACAAAAAAAAAAAGCAAAAACAAAAAAACAAAAAAAAACAGAGAAAACAAAAAAAGCAAAAGGGAAAAGAAAGAAATAAAAAATGTCAGTCTCCAGGCTCTTTAGCATGCTCCGTTCCAGTAGTGACGCGTCAGTTAGCTCAACACTGGGTTTACCACGACTTTCCGTTTTATGGTCATAAAGTGGATTGTGAAAGAGCTGTAGCTCTGTTCATGAGACTCAACCCTCGATGGATACAGCAGGGGAACCATCGACGGATAAAGCAGGCGAATTTACTATTCAATTAATCATTAACGCTAACTCGTGTGTTTTTTTCCTTCTGCTCGATGCGTGTGGATTTGATAATGAAGCATCGGCAGCCTCGGTCTACCGTTGGCGAAGTGCAAAACGGGCAATAAACTGAAAGCTGTATATGTATAAGCTTTGCTGAAGGCTATACTACATTCGTGATATTTCATTTCTGTGAAATATATCAGTTTAATTTTTTTCTAGTCAGTATTTTACCATGGCCACGTTTTAATGAGTGATATTGGTTTCACTTTTCTAGTCACTTTTCTCGTTCACCATGCATGGCCACGAGATATAGTCCACGATACACAGTTTGATATTCTACACAATATTATTGTGATATTTTCAGCAAAAGTTTAATGTTCACAGTCATAACATGACATCTGAATCGTAAAGTGATATGATGATGTTTAGTTTTAATCATTTTAACATGGTTACAGTGGCGTCGGAAGCGGAGGGGCCAAACATACGTGAAAATAGAACAATAAATCTGCATACATTACGTTCGAATTTATTTCTGGGAAAACTCTTAGAACGCGTCCTTGGAGATCTGGAACTTCGGCTCGTGAACCCTCGCCTGTTGGGCTGTGAGGATTTTCTTGTTTTATCTTTGTGTGAATGAATCGTATCTGTAGGCATATTGGTTTCCCTCCCAAGAACTAAAAGTCATCGTTTTGTATGTTTTAAATATAACTAGAACGTCAAATGGATGAAGGCATGAGATGCGATGTTTTCAATATCGATGCATGCTTATAATTACGAAAAAAATTGTGAAAATAGAATCATAAATGTGCATGCAGTATGATCAGTTTTATTTCCGAAAAAAGTTCAGAACGCATCTCCGGCAATCTAGGACCCCGGAGCTTCCGGGGCCTAGGCGGCTCCTGGACCCCCGCCTGTTACGCTGTGATAGTGATCCCCCACTTTCAATTACGTTTCGACGCCACTGGGTTAGCCTACGAGGTATATCGGCCCAAAGCAGTATCATTGTGTTTTCAAGATGACAAGAGAACAAAATATAATACTGATATTTGACAAATGACGTGTTAGTTTAATTGTTGGAAATCGCTCAGAATGCATCTCAGGCCATCTAAGGTCCCAGAGCTGTATAGTATAACATTATGTTCATAATTAATTCCGGGGAAAACGCTTAGAACGCATCTCCGGCGATCTAGGACCCCGGAGCTTCCGGGGCCTAGGCGGCCCCTGGACCCTCGCCTAAAGCGCTATGATAATCGACCCCCCTTTGAAAAATCCTAGCGACGCGCATGAAGGCCCAAGACATAAATTTGATAATTACATACATACAGTGGAAACTCCAATTGATTATACAATTTAGGTGTGCCAGACACGAACACAGAAGAGTTTCTTTCATATATCATATATAATTCTGGCATTACGAATAGAGGCTATTTCGTCCTCCACCAACTCCTCAACTTGCCAATTCGTGCCCAACCCGAGATGAATCGTCCCCAAACAAAAATCAAAAAAGTTGCTACGTTCAGATAATGAGAGAGATAATGTAATATTGATGACACGTTTTATTTGAATGTCTGATAATTAAAATAAACAGATATATAGCAGATTTCAAGAGCAAGACCGGATACATACATAACAAGCCGCCAGAGGATGCTAGGTCCCCCGCCAAAATGGCAGCAATATTTATAAGCGCTGTCGGTTTCTGAAGATATTCATGAGGATGGCAACAGCTACTTCACAGGCGTAAGAAGCCTTCCCACCTTCCCAGGTTTTGAGATCAACTCCGAATGGCTGACTGAATGTTGATTGCTACTGTAATATATTTTCTTTACCATGTAGCATGAAAATTATGTAACCGAAATGCAACCCCAAGAGACAACTCATGGCATATTATCTGCAAACTAAATTTGACAAGAATATGAAGGCATCCTCAACCTATTGCCCAGAAACCAAATTTAGACTTTGCCACAAGGAGTCACCACCTGTAGGTGCAAGCAGGCAAAACACAATCCCAAATGACATCTCATGTCATGGTATCGGCATATGAACTTTGAGACTCTGAAGAGGGGTCCTCAAGTTATTGCCGGTACTAGATGCCCACCGGTGTTCATGTTATTTGGGGCGGGTCACATATGAATACAAAATTTGAGAATAATCTGATGAGCAGTTGCCAAATTATTGCCCGGAAACAAATTTTTCCACCAGGAGACGCCACCTGTAGGCAGAAGCGGGAAAAATACAATCCCAAGGAACATGGTATCGTGGGGACATCTGCATACCAAATTTGAGAAGAATCCGATGAGGGTCCTCAAGTTATTGCCCAGAAACCAAATTTAGATTTTGACACCAGGTGACGCCACCTCTAGGCGCAAGTCAGTGAAATGCATTATCAAGCGACATCTTATGTCACGGTACATTCATACAAAATTTGAGAAGAATCCGATGGTCAGTTCTCAAGTTATTACCCGGAAACGAATTTGTGATGTTGCCACCAGGTGGCGCCACCTGTGAGTGCAAGTGAGCGAAAGGCAATCCCAAGCAACAGCTCCTGGCATGGTAAATGCATGCCAAATTTGAGAAGAATCCGATGAGCCGCAACGTTTCTCATGTTACCCAGAAAGGTACATATGTAGGATATTTCAAAGAAATTCGACCAAGTGTTTCTAAGTTATCACTTGCAGCATGGAATAATGGAATGAACTCTAGTGGCGCCACCTCCGGGTGGATTTTGCTGAAACGCATCACCAACGGTGTTTTGTCGCAGGGAATGCATTTACCAAATTTCGAAGAAATCCGACAAATTGTTCGAAAGTTATCGCTCGCGAAGGATTTGAACAAACATGAACGGACATGCATTAAAGATTAGACCCAGTGGCGCCACCTACAGGCGGATCTTGCTGAAACGTAATACCAGCGACGTCTTGTCGCAAAGAATGCAGATGCCAAATTTCGGAGGAATCCGACAAAGCATTTAGGAGTTATCGCTTACGCAGTATTTGCACGGACATGCACTAAATATTGGAACAAGACCCAGTGGCGCCACCTACAGGCTGATCTTGCTGAAACGTAATACCAACAGACGTCTTGTCGCAAAGAATGCAGATGCCAAATTTCGGAGGAATCTGACAAAGCATTTAGGAGTTATCGCTTACGAAGTATTTGCACGGACATGCACTGACATGCACTAAAGATTGGAACAAGGCCCAGTGGCGCCACCTACAGGCGGATTTTGCTGAAACGTAATACCAAGAGACGTCTTGTCGCAAAGAATGCAGATGCCAAATTCCGGAGGAATCCGACAAAGCATTTAGAAGTTATTGCTTACGAAGTACTTGCACGGACATGTCCGTGCATGCACGGACACATAGAAGCAAGACCCCAGTGGCGCCACCTACAGGTGGATCTTGCTGAAACGTAATACCAAGAGACGTCTTGTCGCAAAGAATGCAGATGCCAAATTTCGGAGGAATCCGACAAAGCATTTAGAGGTTATTGCTTACGAAGTATTTGCACGGACATGTCCGTGCATGCACGGACACATAGAAGCAAGACCCCAGTGGCGCCACCTACAGGTGGATCTTGCTGAAAAGTAATACCAAGAGACGTACTGTCGCAAAGAATGCAGATGCCAAATTTCGGAGGAATCCGACAAAGCATTTAGAAGTTATTGCTTACAAAGTATTTGCACGGACATGTCCGTGCATCCACGGACACATAGAAGCAAGAACCATTTTAAAGTCCCCGGCCGCGTTGCGGCGGGGGACAAAAATAGCTAGGGGGGGGAGTAGTATACAAAGAGTAAATTGAGGGAATGGCGCCTCACTGCGCATGCGCAGAAAAAAAAATGGGGAGGTTTTGTGGCGGTATTGGGGTGTGTGCGCAGGAGTGTTGTGCGCAGGTATGACGTCACTTCCGGTCTGGGTGAATGGGGCGTGACCTTGGGGGCATGTATTTCTCCGCGGTGATGTGGTCTGGCGGTGATGCGGTCTGCCTCCGCGGACCGAAAGTAGTCCCAAAACCGTGGGTTTTCGTGGAAGTGTTCGGCAATCTGTAGGGACCGCTAGTGGACCGATGGGGTCGAGTGAGGTATCAAAGTGAAGCATTCGTGAAGGGGCATTTGATGGGCTGGGTGTGGGGTTGAACTAGCGTCATTCTGCGCATGCACGGTGGTCCAAGGGCATGGACATAGACGTTTCGGGAGCTAGGGGAGTTACTACTGGTCCAGTGGGGTCGAGTGAGGTATCAAAGTGAAGCTTGTGGGGTTGACATATCGGCCTTCTGCGCATGCGCGGTGGCCGAAGGGTATGAAAATAGCCTTTTTGGAGCTAGGGGAGCCCCTAGTGGACCGATGGGGCCGAGTGAGGTATCAATGTGAAGCATTCATGAAGGGGCATCTAATGGACTGGGTGTGGGGTTGAAATAGCGGCCTTCTGCGCATGCGCGGTGGCCGAAGGGTATGAAAATAGCTTTTTGGAGCTAGGGGAGCCCCCAGGACCGATGGGGTCGAGTGAGGTATCAAATTGAAGCTTAGGTGAAGGAGCATCTGATGGACTGGGTGTGGGGTTGAATTAGGGTGATTGTGCGCATGCGCGGTGGCTGAAGGGTATGAAAATAGCCTTTTTGGAGCTAGGAGAGCCCCTAATGGTCCAATGAGGTCGAGTGAGGTATCAATGTGAAGCATTCATGAAGGAGCATCTAATGGACTGGGTGTGGGGTTGACATATCGGCCTTCTGTGCATGCGCGGTGGCCGAAGGGTATGAAAATAGCCTTTTTGGAGCTAGGGGAGCCCCTAATGGACCAATGGGGTCGAGTGAGGTATCGATGTGAAGCATTCGTGAAGGGGCATCGGTTGGGCTGGGGGTGGGGTTGAAATAGCGGTATCCCGGCAGAGCTGCGTGCGGTGGCCCAAGCGTATGCAATAGCCGTGTTGGAGCTTAGGGAGCTACTAATGGTCCAATGGGGTCGAGTGAGGTAATCAAAGTGAAGCCTTTAGTGAAGAGGCATTCAGGCAATGGGGTGGGTGCATGTAAAGTTTTTCCTGAAAAACGGAACACGGACTTTATCGAAAAACCTGGGAAAATGCCTATATGGGGTACGGGGGGTATATAGGTCGCCGGGCTTAACGGGGCTTGCCTATCAATAGAGTTATCTCCCCTTAGTTCCAGGGTGGGTGTATGTAAACATTTTCCTGAAAAAATACGGAACACGGACTTTATTCTAAATTACGGGAAAATGCCTATATGGGGTATGGGAGGTATAGGACCATCCTGGGAAACCTACTTCTCCACATTTGCGGTATAGGTTGTGGGGTCTCGTTTTACCTGTCTCGTCATTTAGAACATGATAGGAAGTGTCCCCGTGCGAATCGGTGAAATTTTTGAAAAGTCACCGAACCCCATATAGTCCCATACTGAGGGTATAGGATCAATGTTTGTCCCCCTGGGAAACGTACTTCTATACATTTGCGGTAGGGTTGTGGGGTCTCGTTTTACTCGTCTCGTCATTTAGAACATGATAGGAAGTGCGAATCGGTGAAATTTTTGAAAAAAGTCACCGAGCTCCATATAGACCCATACTGGGGTATAGGTTCAATGTGTATCCTACTGGGAAACCCACTTCTATGCATTTGCGGTAGTTGTGTGGGTCTCGTTTTACTCGTCTCGTCATTTAGAACATGATAGGAAGTGTCCCGGCACGAAACGGTGAAATTTTTGAAAAAAGTCACTGAGGCCTGGGTAGCCCATAGGCCTATACTGCATGGCTATGGGTGTATAGGGCCATACGGGGTGGACATGTTGGAGTCTAGGTGAGTCCCTAATGGTCCAATGGGGTCGAGTGAGGTCTTATTTTGAAGCCCTCGTGGAGGAGCACTTGACTACACTAATGGTTCGTCCGTGTTCAATAGTCTGCGCATGCGCAGTCTGGCCGTAGTATAGAAAACAGGCATTTTGGGTGCTATGTAGGGGTGTGTTTGGGTTAGAGATGAGCTAATCACGGTTCGAATGGGTCGTGAGGTGTCAAAGTGAAGCTTGTGTGGGGTAGAGTCAGAATGGTGTGTTTCTTTTGAATGCATAAAAATGCGTTAATCTGCGCATGCGCAGTTGGTTGTAGTAAGTAAAGTGGCCATTTTCGGGCAGTGGCTGGAAGTTATTTGGGGTCGAGATGGGCTAATCACGGTTCGAATGCGTCCTGGAAGGTGTCATCTTGTAGTTCTCGGGGTGTACATTCCGATTTGCGGAGTTCGCGTCATCTGTGACGTCATCGGTGACGTCATCGGTACGAGTAGCAGCGAAAGCGCCATTTTCGGGCAGTATGATGAAGGTATTTGGGGTCGAGATGGGCTATTCACGGTTCGAATGGCGTCCTGGAAGGTGTCATCTTGTAGTTCTCGGGGTGTACATTCCGATTTGAGGGATGTTCGCGTCATCTGTGACGTCATCGGTGACGTCATCGGTACGAGTAGTAGCGAAAGTGGCCATTTTCGGGCAGTGAAGGAAGTTATTTGGGGTCGAGATGGGCTAATCACTGTTCGAATGCGTCCTGGAAGGTGTCATCTTGTAGTCTCGGGGTGTACATTCCGATTTGAGGGATGTTCGCGTCATCTGTGACGTCATCGGTGACGTCATCGGTACGAGTAGTAGCGAAAGTGGCCATTTTCGGGCAGTACATGAAGGTATTTGGGTCGAGATGGGCCATTCACGGTTCGAATGCGTCCTGGAAGGTGTCATCTTGTAGTTCTCGGGGTGTACATTCCGATTTGGGGGATGTTCGCGTCATCTGTGACGTCATCGGTGACTTCATCGGTACGAGTAGTAGCGAAAGTGGACATTTTCGGGTAGTACATGAAGGTATTTGGGATCGAGATGGGCTATTCACGGTTCGAATGCGTCCTGGAAGGTGTCATCTTGTAGTTCTCGGGGTGTGCATTCCGATTTGAGGGATGTTCGCGTCATCTGTGACGTCATCGGTGACGTCATCGGTACGAGTAGTAGCGAAAGTGGACATTTTCGGGCAGTACATGAAGGTATTTGGGGTCGAGATGGGCTATTCACGGTTCGAATGCGTCCCGGAAGGTGTCATCTTGTAGTTCTCGGGGTGTACATTCCGATTTGAGGGGTGTCCGCGTCATCTGTGACGTCATTGATGACGTCATCGGTACGAGTAGTAGTGAAAGTGGACATTTTGTGGGTGCGTGAGGGTGAGTTTGGTGTAGAGATGCACCATCCTTAGTCCGAATGCGTCGTGTGAGGTGTCATTTTGTAGCTCTCGGGGTGTACATTCCGAACTGAGGCATGTCCGAAGCATCTGTGACGTCATCGATGACGTCATCAGTAGGAGTATTAGCGAAAGTGAGCCT
>JAVTVY010006698.1:0-41104 GCA_036873755.1 Hanleya hanleyi | reverse complement strand
GGGTGGTGGGTACAATTGTGGGTGGTGGGTACATGTGGGTGGTGGGTACAAATGTGGGTGGTGGGTACAAATGTGGGTGGTGGGTACATGTGGGTGGTGGGTGCTGGATACAAGATGGCGGATTGTAGAAAAACGTATAAAAGGAGTCCATTTTTAGGGTAGGGGTGTATTCAATCTGACTTACCTGTCTGCCTGCCTGCCTGCCTGCTTGCCTATCCGCTTGTATGAGACGAAAAGCATGAGACGTGGAGAAGATTTTCCCTGGGACCCAGCAGTACCTCCGGTTGAAGTCTTGCCTGAAGATGAGCGTGTCAGGGACATTTATCAACGTCACTGGGCTACCATACGCCATTGTTTCCACCGTGACCGACGTCTATTGGACTTGTATAATTTTCGATTGGAGGATCTCACGCTTCTTCCTACTTACGCCGAGAACATTTTCAAAGATCAGGTCACTGCCTTTAAATTGAATGTGACATTTGGGTATATCTTACGGCACAAAAAGACGGATCAACTGCGGTATTTCTATCCCAGTAATAATTCGTATGTGTTTGACCAGCCATTCACGATCACGGATGCCATTTCTCTGGAGCCACTCATCGACCAATTGACTACGTTGGATCCATTGGAATGGGCTCGGTTGCAACGCCCCAATACCCAATGGTTGGTGGAAATGGTGACTAACGTCACATTTTTCGTCACGAAAATGAGGGATCATCCTATCGGTGCTCCTGTACTACTTCCTCCGTGGTTGCTTCATCGACACGGCCTGTATGCATTAACAGGAGGGAGAGAGGGGCCCTACAAAGACCGGAAATGTCTGTTTCGGTGTTTGGCCGTGCATGTGGACGAGTGTGACCCCCGGCGTTGTGACACAGTGGCCGATGGCTATTGGGAACAGTATTTACAGGCGCAAGACATGGATAAGCGGCACTTCCGTGGAGTACTTTTTAAGAATTTGGATGACGTGGAAACACTGTTCGACATTAATATCTTTGTCTATCGATTACGATGCGAGGACGATACATTTGTGGCTGAATTGGTTCGGCGATCAACAGAACGGTATGCTGCTACGATGAAAGTCAATGTCTTCGACAACGGTGGGGTGAGTCATTTTTCGCTCATCCACGATATGAGCCAGTACGCTCAGTCTTTCAGTTGTGGTCAATGCCATCGGGTGTTTCATCGCTCCACCGACTTACATCGCCACGAGAAAATCTGTGACAACAGTGTCAAGCGAGTATATCCGGGTGGCGTGTATCATAATACGCCTACTATTTTCCAGGAACTGGCCGATGAGGGTGTGATGATACCGGAAGAGGACCGTTATTTTCCCTACCGGGCGTGTTATGATTTCGAGGCCCTGTTGGAGCCCATGGACATGTTTTCAGCAAAAACGCAGTGGACGCAGCGCCATATTCCTCTGAGTGTCAGTATTTCCACCAATGTACCTGGCTATGACGCTGCTCCAGTGTGTTTCGTGTCCACGGGGGACTCCCATGAGTTGATTACCCGCATGATGGAGTATTTAGAGCAAGTCAGTGCGGCTAGTACGGAATTGTTGGTGGCCAAGTTTCAGGACGTACTGGACCAACTGGACGACCGTATCCCTGTACCCGGTGTAGCGTTCAGCGACGATGAAGAGTCCGAGTCCGAGTCGGAGTCCGAGTCCCTGCAGTCGCAGCCCCTGCAGTCGCAGGATGTACCTCTTCCTAAACCCTATGCGGAGAAATTGAAGTTACGGTTCCTACAATACCTAGGCCAGTTACCGGTGCTCGGCTTCAACTCGGGATGTTATGATTTGAACATGGTGAAGGAATTTCTCTACCCTTACTTGGCCCAGGCGAATACCCTCAAGTCCGTCATCAAGAAGATCAACAATCATATGGCCCTCACTACCACATCACTGCATTTCCTGGATATACGGAACTACTTAGCTCCTAATTGTAGCTATGATCAGTGGGTCAAGGCCTATAACTGTGCACAAACCAAAGGTTACTTTCCTTACACCTATATGACGAGCCTGGACCGCTTAGAAGACACCCAGTTGCCACCCCGGAAAGCGTTTTACAATGACCTGAAAGGGGAAGCTCTGCCAGAGGCCACCTACATCGAACTCCAACAAGTGTGGAACGATGAACATATGGAGACGTTGCGTGATTTCCTGGTGTGGTATAACAACCTAGATGTGGTTCCCTTCCTGGAGGCGGCCGCGAAAATGGTGCAACTCTTTCGTCGCCAAATGCACGTGGATATATTCAAAGAGTGCTTGAGTTTACCTGGTCTCGCGCTTCGCCATCTTTTTCAAGATTGCTCTACGTACTTTTCACTCATACAACGAAAAGATGCAGACATGCATGATTGTTTGAAGCAGAACATCGTGGGTGGACCTAGCCTTATTTTTCACCGCTACCATGAGAAGGGTGTGACTACTCTGCCCAGTGGGAAACCCTGTGCCAAAATCATTGGCTTTGACGCCAATGCCCTGTACCTGTGGTCACTCGCTCAACCCATGCCCAGCGGGCATTATACACGTTGGTTGGCAGACGGTCGGCATTTTACACCGCAACGTACGCCGTACAAACATCTCGCCGACCAGTGGTTGGACTGGGAAGCCTATCGACGGGGAATTTATATTCGACACCAGACCAACGCCACAGAGAAGCGTATAGGAGATCGCCGACTTCCCGTCGATGGGTTTGCCCTTGTACAAGGAACACCGACCGTTTTCCAGTTTTACGGGTGTTACTGGCACGGCCACGAATGCCATTTCAGCGCTGGCCGCTTCAACGAGCGACGTGGAAAAACACCGGAAGAATTACGCGAAGAAGTGGTGGCGAATGGGGATTACGTGAAAGAGAGAGGATTCCATCTTATTGAAATGTGGGAGTGTGAATTTCACACGATGTGCCAGGCCCTGCCCCATTTACGACGTTTCTTAAAAGAGCGTGAGTACCCCTTGAGTCGTCGGCGACTGCTAAGTCTGCCACAGATGTTGGACGCCATTCGTTCGGGGCAGCTCTACGGCTTTGTAGAATGTGATTTGCATGTTCCCGACACTCTCAAGCCCCTCTTCGCCCAGTGTCCGCCCATCTTTAAGAACACGCTGGTGGGTCGGGCGGATATTGGGGACACCATGAGGACCTATGCGGAGCAACACGAGTGTTTGTCTCAACCTCGCCGCATGTTGATTGGAAGTATGTGGGCCGAGAAAATCTTGCTGGGCACCCCCTTACTGCAGTGGTACATGAACCACGGTTTGGAAATTACTCAAATATATCAGGTAATACAGTACGTACCCGAGGCTTGTTTTGCCGAGAATGCCGACCTCGTGACGAAGGCCCGTCGTCAAGGTGATGAATACCCCAGTCAGGCCATCATCGCTGAATCTTGGAAGCTCACTGGCAATGGTTATTACGGAAAAACGGTAACGAACCAGGATAAGCACGTCAACGTGAACATTTGTAGTACTGCCCAAGCCCGCAAAAAAGTGAATTCTCCTCTGTTTCGATCCGTGGAGGTCATTGATGACGACACCTATGAAGTCACTTCAGCCAAGAAGACTATCCGGTACAACTTACCCCTGCAGATTGGATGTATGGTCTATCAGGTGGCCAAGCTGAGGATGCTGGAATTCATATATGATTTTATGGGTGTGTATTTTAATCCATCAGACTGGCAACTCATGGAAATGGACACCGACGCCGTTTCCAACCCGGACTGGGAGTCACTCGTCAAACCAGAGTTACGTGCACAATATGAGGCGGAACGGGACCAGTGGCTACCCCGACGCGATCACTACACCTACGACAAGCGGACACCCGGCCTCTTCAAGCTGGAGTGGAGCGGGGATGCTATGATTGCGCTCTCCTCTAAGACCTACTACTGTTACGCAGGAGACGGAGAGGATAAATTTAGCTGCAAAGGAGTGAGCCGGCGCGATCCCAACATCGACAAAGCCCTCTACCTGGGCGTGTTGCAAAGCCAGGCCAGTGCCAGTGGGACTAACCGAGGATTTCGAGTGGTGGACCACCAGATGCGAACGTACATTCAGCAACGAGACGCCTTTACTTTCTTTTATCCCAAACGAAAAGTGTTGGCCGACGGTGTGAGCACCACTTACTTGGACTTGTAAAAACAATGTCGAACTATAACTGTTGATACACAAATGTAAAAGTCAGGATGGCCGAGTGGTCTAAGGCGCCGGTGCGTAAGTGCTGGTCGGCGAAATGCTGTCGTAGGTTCGAATCCTACTCCTGACATTTTTTTGTACCTTAACCCCTACTATTTGTACCCTGTATTCTATTTGTATATATAGTCTAATCCTTTCTTGTTGACTTAAATAAAAAGAGAAAGTCAAAACCCATCATTGTGTTTTTTCATCTTTTATTCAACAGAACGTCAGAACAACAACGTCATAACAATAAACAAGGGGTCTGCGCGCGCAGTACATTTTTTAAGTTAACCAGAGAAATGGAGCATGCACATTAAAACGAGAGGCCGTCCAGTCATAGACGAGGACATCACGGTCTTCGGCTTGACAATAATCATCAAACATATGTACAATGGTAGGCATAGAATGTCCTCTACTCCGGTGAGTGAGATAAAACACACAGTACTGTCCGCACACACTACTCAAGGGGCCTTGTAATCTTTGCGTTTTCCAACGCCACTCTGTAGTAGAGACGTCCATGAATTTCACCAAATCGGTATGTAGGGGTGCAAGTCCGTAGGAATCAAAGTATTCGCCTTGGCCTAGGGTGTCCACGTACACAGCTATCCAATGTTCACCGGGTCGACTCCTCGTGTCTGTATTCAGGATGTAGGCTGCGGGGGTGGTGGAGTGGGTGGGAAACACATTGCGTGGAAACACACCTCGAAAGGGGATCTTGGGATCTCGCTGGAGTATGTCCATCAGCTGTTCTGTATCCATGACTCTTAGCTGGCGTAGTCACACAGCACGTTTCTTTGCTCATCCACGCTGATGACGTTATCAAACTCGGCGTAGCAAATCACGTTAATGGTGTAGGTTAGAGGGGTGGAGAAACGCAGTTCCAACCGTAGGTTTCCTTTCTTCAGCAAAGCCAGTTGATGATCGTGTTCCAAGGTAGGGGTGAGGTCAAAGGCGAACAATGTGTACCCACGGCTAAAGTCTTGTCGACTGATGGTATTGCCTTCGTCCTGGTTGTTTTGTCCTGTGGCTGTAAACAGGTTCAGGTAGGTCCGCACATAGTTTGCGTTATTAAAGTCCGGTTGTAATGGTCGGGCTGGAATTTGATGACCGGCCACGTGCAGTGCCACAAAGTTGATGTTGAAATTTCCAAATTTGAACGGATTCTCAGCCCAATTTCCATTGAATGCGGTGTTGGACACACACGCCAGGGTAAGACGTTTAGGCAGATCCCCTAGAAATAAATTTTCTCTGTTGGCCATCATCGTACCTGTTGGCACAGAGAACACCTTGGTCTGTACGCGTCGGATGGGGTACAGGGCTTTTTTTTCGATAAGGCTTGCATGTGACTCAGCAACACCCCCTGTTGCAAATCTACCGTACGGACAAACAGGGCTGCATCTTCAATGACGATGTTGTAATCGAAAGCCCCCGGCCCACCGGCCATTAAGGCGAACATAGGTAAGGAACGGATCAACTTGATCTTGATGGATACACCGTTCATCATGTAGCGGTCTTGCAGGAACAGATCGGCGTGCAGTCGTCCCATCATATCGATGGACTTGCTTTCGGCTGCCATTCTTTTGCGTGTGGCGAACCCAATATTGGCACCGAGTAGGTTGTCCTGGTTTCCGGGCGTATCCCTGAAGTACAGCTCAGCTTGTAAGTGTGATTGTTTGGCATCAGTGCCGTACGACAACAGCGTCTCCATGTAGGCTCTGTACGGGTACGTATTGGTGGACGTACTGATGAGTCTATCGTTCAGACTTATATCCACCTGTTGGAACAAGGAGTGCAGCCAAAGATTCACCGGGCCTACGTTCGCATCTTGCGCTATGGGCGTCCCGTCCTTGTTCGTTATTTTGGCTTTGACGTACAAGTAGGTGTGGGCTAAATCCAGGTAGGCCGTATCTTTGTTTTCAATGGTAAATTCCACGGGGCCCATCCCCGTCAGGCTAGTCAGGGGTCGATGTTCTACCCAACGTCCTTCGGCTACACTGGTTTGGGTAGGTGGAATAGTCCACAAATCCAATTCACTGTTGGTAGACGGACATGACTCGGAGTGAATGAATGCCATTATGCGAAGATGTCTCTCCTACTACTACTTCTCTTCTTTTTCTTCTGGGGCTTAGTCCTTCTCCTCTGGGGTGTGCGTCGTCGGTGTGTTGGACGTTGAATGAATCTGGGGAGTGTCGGCCTTTGTCTTTTAAGGGCTTTGGCGATCAACACACTCCCGGCTTCTTTAGCCCGTCGTTTGAAGGCTTGTCGGGGTGCTGTCCCTTCCATCACATCACCGGCCACGCGCAATCCACTGCGTACCGCTTGTTTCCCCACCGCTTTCACACCCCGTGTCACCATGGGTAAAAATGTTTTCACAATGCTGCCCAGTATGTTCCCCAATCCGTGACCTCGTTGCATGCGTGCCCCGCTAAACATGGGCAAGCTTCCTCCCGTTTGTTTCTTGTAGTAGTCGGCATAGCTGGGCGTATGGCACTGGTAAGGCACGTACATTATACGAAGTGAGGAGAGCGGGTTTGTCGGAAAGCAAGTGTCAGCACCACTTTTCCTCGTTCGAATGGGATCGGGCGTCCCGTGTCATCTCTTATATCCACCGTGATCGTGTTGATATCGGTATGTCGTACGGGTAGGTACATTATATGGTTGAAACTCTCGGTGGCTTGATCGCCATACGTCTTGCTAATGGGCACCACCCGTAACAGAGGTGTGTTCACATCACCCACAATATGGCTGTCCACGGCGTCCGAGTAGACGTACAGTGCGTACATACCTACTTTCATATCCATCAAATGGGTCCCGTTGACAATGGTGGACCCCTTGAGGACGCTGTAAGGTATCCTTAACATTTGCTGTAGTGTAGGACTGAGTTTCAATTTCACGTTATCGGACAGTATGATAGAGCTCTTTTCGTTGTGTACGTTGACATCGAAGACCACGTTTCTCTTGAAGCGCAAGACCATCAGGCGTGTTGCACTACCCGTGCTCTCCTGTAGGGCCTTGTACTCCATCAAGCCCGTCAGACCCTGTATGAACTTCTGCGGCGTATCGTATTGGCCTTGGGGGAGAGTCATTTTGTAGATTTTATCTTGGTGGGTCACTTCGTACCATACTTCTCGGTCTTGTACGTTGTACCATGAGTAAGGGTATTGAATATCCACCAGTCCACATTCCCATCGTCCCGGTAAATGTAACGGTTGGGGTAATTGAGTGACATACTTGGTCAAGGTGTTGTCAGGAAACACGTCGAGTGAACTATTACTGGGCAACGTCAGGTAAAACATGACGACGACGACTGAGTTGTTCTGGCTTCTGCACCGGGTTTTTATAGATTAGTAGGGTTCCCAGTAAGGGCCTCCCTTGGGTGCCTTCTTACCTCGGCGTTGTGATCGTCGCGGTGACTTAGATCGTCCCTGTCGTGGTTGTGGTATTTTGGACGGTGTTGGCATGGAGTCCCAAGAAGAGGGTGGTGGTTGGTGTCGGGTGTTCGATTGCTGCATAAAGGCCCAACGGTTAGGATTCCCTACCAATTCTTGAGGGATGTGACTGTCTTTTAATCCCTGAGCAAAGACTTCCCAGCCCGGGGGATTAGAGTGTTTGCGAGAACGGACCATATCGTTGATCAAATCGGTCATATGAGACCCCGGCACCACTTTGTTTCGAATCAGTAGTTTTCCTTCCGCATTCCAACTCATATCGGCATTCTTTTTCACCCGGTCCAACAATAAACGGGCCCTGGTCTTGAAGGCTTTAGGCACACTGGTCAACACTTCCTCTTCCAGCTCAGGTGAAGGTAGTAGTGATGGGGATGTGGTGGGCGTGGTGGTGGTAGGTAGTGGTGGTGTACTAGTACTACTCCCTCTATATTGATCCATAAACGTCTGGTACTGGTTCAGCGTATGATGGTAGAGTTGAATTTTCTCGTGATCGGGGAGTCGACGTTGTAGTATACTATTCATCTCTTCATCCAGAGACTGGAGTTGTTGCACTGTGGCCGGTACGGGATAGGGGGATTGCAAACTCTGTAACAGTCGAGGTTCGACCAGCATCATTTTTTTCGTATGTTCCATGTTAGCGTCCCAAGATGGAACCGAGTAACGGACCCAGTACAGTAGCGGCTAAGGGAGCGAGGAGTGCGCCGAGAAATCCACCTCGCTGTAACACCTGTTTCTTTTTCTTGACACTGCCCGTTTTCTTGACCAATGTTCGGAGACCCGCCTTGTGCCGTTGCAATTTCCCTTTCTGCAGAGGACTGAGTGGAACATTGCCTTTTAACACATTATGGGCTACTTCACACAAACACCGTACCAAGTCCGCATCCGCGCCGCGCACCAGGGCCCGGCGGTCGATACTTCATGTAAGGGAGCACGAGAGAAGAAGCATAGTTCAACAGGGTAGGGATATTATTTCTGAATCCTTTATGCATGAGCTTGACATCGTAGAGCAGTTTTGTGCCACTATCTTCAAGACAATGACACAAACTGTGACAACATTATACACCACATTGTTAAAGGAATACTTCATTGGGAATTCATTTGATTGTTCTACATCCCCTATACACTAAGCACATGACAGCGGCTTTGCATTGCTCTACACTACCTTGTCACTGACAGCGGCTTTGCGGTCTTATACGCTACATTGTCGGTGATAGCGGCTTTGCGGTATTCTGCATAATCCTTTCATTGACAGCGGCTTTGCGGTTCTCTGCATACGGAATCATGCAGTCTCCCTTGTTATGTTCAACACTACATTCTATGCTGCCTTGTCATTGACAGCGGCTTTGCGGTTTTCTACTCTACCTTGTCAGTGACAGCGGTTTTGCGCCAGCCTTCTACACTACCTTGTCAGTGACAGCGGCTTTGCAGTCTTCTAGATTACGTTGTGAGTAACAGCGGCTTTGCGGTCTTCTGCATAATCCTATAGCAGGTAGCAGTTCTCTGCATACGGAATGATCTAGTCATCTTTCTTATCTTCAACACTACATTGTCAGAGACAGCGGCTTTGTGCTCTTCTACACTACCTTGTCCTTGACAGCGGTTTTGCGGTCTTCTACACTACCTTGTCAGTGACAGCGGCTTTGCGCCAGTCTTCTACACTACCTTGTCAGTGACAGCGGCTTTGCAGTCTTCTAGATTACGTTGTGAGTAACAGCGGCTTTGCGGTCTTCTGCATAATCCTTTAACTGATAGCAGGTAGCAGTTCTCTGCATACGGAATGATCTAGTCATCTTTCTTATCTTCAACACTACATTGTCAGAGACAGCGGCTTTGTGCTCTTCTACACTACCTTGTCCTTGACAGCGGCTTTGCGGTCTTCAACATATTCCTTTCATTGGTAGCGGTTTAGCGGTTCTCTGCATACGGAATCATCCAGTCTTCTTTCTTATGTTCAACACTACATTGTGAGAGACAGCGGCTTTGCGGTCTTCTACACTACCTTGTCACTGACAGCGGCTTTGCGGTCTTCTACACTACCTTGTCAGTGACAGCGGCTTTGCGCTCTTCTACACTACGTTGTCAGTGACAGCGGCTTTGCGGTCTTCTGCATTATCCTTTCATTGATAGCGGCTTAGCGGTTCTCTGTATATGGAATCATCCAGTCATCTTTCAGCTGCTTAGAGGTCTTCTACACTACCTTGTCATTGACAGCGGCTTTGCGGTCTTCTACACTACCTTGTCGGTGACTGTGGCTTTGCGGTCTTCTACACTACCTTGTCAGTGACGGCGGCTTTGCGGTCTTCTACACTACGTTGTGAGTAACAGCGGCTTTGCGGTCTTCTGCATAATCCTTTAACTGATAGCGGCGTAGCGGTTCTCTGGATACGGAATCATCTTTCTTATGTTCAACACTACATTGTCATTGACAGCGGCTTTGCGCTCTTCTACACTACCTTGTCATTGACAGCGGCTTTGTGGTCTTCTACACTACCTTGTCAGTGACAGTGGCTTTGCGGTATTCCAGACTACATTGTCAGTGACAGCGGCTTTGCGGTCTTCTGCATAATCCTGTCATTGATAGCGGCTAAGCGGTTCTCTGCATACGGAATCATGCAGTCTTATGTTCAACACTACATTGTCAGAGACAGCGGCTTTGCGCTCTTCTACACTACCTTGTCAGTGACAGCGGCTTTGCGGTCTTCTACACTACCTTGTCAGTGACAGCGGCTTTGCGGTCTTCCAGACTACGTTGTCAGTGACAGCGGCTTTGCGGTCTTCTGCATAATCCTTTCATTGATAGCGGCTTTGCGGTTCTCTGCATACGGAATCATGCAGTCTTCTTTGTTATGTTCAACACTACATTCTATGCTACCTTGTCATTGACAGCGGCTTTGCGCCAGTCTTCTACACTACCTTGTCAGTGACAGCGGCTTTGCGGTCTTCTAGATTACGTTGTGAATAACAGCGGCTTTGCGGTCTTCTGCATAATCCTTTCATTGATAGCGGCTTTGCGGTTCTCTGCATACGGAATCATGCAGTCTTCTTTGTTATGTTCAACACTACATTCTATGCTACCTTGTCATTGACAGCGGCTTTGCGCCAGTCTTCTACACTACCTTGTCAGTGACAGCGGCTTTGCGGTCTTCTAGATTACGTTGTGAATAACAGCGGCTTTGCGGTCTTCTGCATAATCCTTTAACTGATAGCAGGTAGCAGTTCTCTGCATACGGAATGATCTAGTCATCTTTCTTATCTTCAACACTACATTGTCAGAGACAGCGGCTTTGCGCTCTTCTACACTACCTTGTCCTTGACAGCGGTTTTGCGGTGTTCTACACTACCTTGTCAGTGAGAGCGGTTTTGCGGTGTTCTACACTACCTTGTCAGTGAGAGCGGCTTTGCGGTCTTCTAGTTTAAAACCAGTTTTCCTGAGCGACAGGTTGCAGCGACACTTTGACAATGTGTATTCTCTCGAACAACAGATTGCTGCGACAGTTTAAAACTGTTTTTCCTGGGCGACAGTTTGCAGCGACACTTTGACTGGGTATCATCTGTTTGGAGATGGATTGGACATGCGAACACTGGCACCTTTCTACACCTCTCAAACCGGACAGATTTTCTTGTAACACTTCCTATAAATGAAAACTGTTGATAGGGAAATGTAGAAATGTGAATTGACATGCTATATTCTGTCGGACGACAGATTGCTGTGACAGTTTGAAACTGTTTTTCCTGTGCGACAGTTTGCAGTGACACATTGAAACCATTTCTCCGGAGCGACAGATTGCAGTGACACTTTGACAACGACAGATTGCTGCGACAGTTTGAAACTGTTTTTCTTGGACGGCAGATTGATGCGACGGTTTGAAACCATTCCTCCCTAACACCGCTTTGACACTCGACTTCACATACATTCCTCCCTAACACCGCTTTGACATTCGACTTCACATACATTCCTCCCTAATACCACTTTGACACTCGACTTCACATACATTCCTCCCAACACCGCTTTGACACTCGACTTCACATACATTCCTCCCCAACACCGCTTTGACATTCGACTTCACATACATTCCTCCCTAACACCGCTTCGACACTCGACTTCACATACATTCCTCCCTAACACCGCTTTGACACTCGACTTCACATACATTCCTCCCTAACACTGGTTGACACTCGACTTCACTACAATCCTCCGTAACACCGCGTTGACACTCGACCCCATGTACATTCCTCCCTAACACCGCCTTGACATTCAACTAAACATACACTCGACTTCATGTACATTTCTCCCTAACAGTGCTTTCACATTCAACTTCAGGTACATTCCTCCCTAACACCGCTTTGACAATGCACTTCAGATATATTCCTTCCTAACAGTGCTTTGAAACTCAACTTCAAGCACACTCATGCCGAACACCCAGCTTCGACATTACCCTAGTTACGCTTTGGTAGAGAAATTATCTGACTTCTATAGCTGAAATGACCCTAAACCTGATAGTTATGAAGCATACCTAACCCTAAGTCCCAATCCCGCTTTGACACTCGACTTCACATACATTCCTCCCTAACACCGCTTTGACACTCGACTTCACATACATTCCTCCCTAACACCGCTTTGACATTCGACTAAACATACATTCCTCTCATTTTGACACTCGACTCCATGTACACCGCTTTGACACTATACTTTACGTACATTCCTCCCTAACACTGGTTGACACTCGACTTCACGTACATTCCTCCCCAACACCGGTTTGACATTCGACTAAACATATATTCCTCCCTGACATGCTTTGACACTCGATTGCACGTACATTTTCCCCTATTACCGCTTTGTTACTGCACTTCAGATATATTCCTTCGTAACAGTGCTTTGAAACCCAAGTTCACGCACACTCATGCCGAACACCCAGCTTCGACATTAGCCTAGTTACGCTTTGGTGGAGAAATTATCTGACTTCTATAGCTAAAAAATGCTGTGATTGGATTATTAAAGGGATGACCATATCACTTAGAAGTTGAGAATATGTTTGTCACTGAATGAACTGTTCGTTGGATTATGCAGCAATAAATCTGATGTGTAGGTTATTGATTTGATAATTTGTCACTTTGTACATTGCGAGTTCAGAGGTACATGTACATTGTAGGTTCCGCGAAATGTTCCTGAAATCTGTACTTTTCAGTGTTAAATTGCTGTAGGGCGATTCTGGCGTTACTTACTCGGCCACCGAGGGCCCCTCATATGATTACAAGAAAGAGTAGCAAAATATCGACTCAATGTTGGAATATGTAGGATGGGTAAAAGTGTCGCAGCAATGTGTCGTCCAGCAGAATATACCTTGTCAAAGTGTCGCTGGAAACTGTCGCCAAAGAAAAAGATGTTCAAACTGTCGCAGCAATCTGTCGTGCAGGAAAACTATTTCAAACTGTCGCAGCAATCTGTCATCCAGCAAAATATGCCTTGTCAAAGCGTCACTGCAAACTGTCGCTCAGGAAAAATAGTTCCAAACTGCCGCAGCAATCTGTCGTCCGGCAGAATATATCATTTTGTATTGTTGGGGGGGCCCATCATACATTCATGATGAACAGTTTCAAAGTATCGCTGCAATCTGTCGTCCGCCAGAATATACCTTGTCAAAGTGTCGCTGCAAACTGTCTCACAGGGAAAAGAAAGCTCAACTCAGACCCATTCACTACCCTTATAATCGTTTCATTTTGTATTGTTGGGGGGGGGGGCATTATCCGTTTCGTGATCTCTTACATGGAAGACGTACCCAGTGGCGAGACAAATCTGGGACACTCACTGAACTCTGTGGGTCTGCATGCAGTGTTCTATCCCAGAAAAACAGATTTTTGGATCGATGATTCAGTAATAAAGATACAATGTTACTAATACTCGTTACATTTTTTTTATATATTATACTGGTATTGGATGAAACCGCCTTTGAGAGAGGGGAAGTTGAGAAGTCACTGGGTATAGCCTGCAGTACCGTAGCTAGTTCCGCATTACTGGTGTGGACTACTGATCCACTGGTACATTTAATTACAAAATTAGCCACACTAGCAAATACTTGAAGCCAATAGGAAGGCTGAAGCGTATCAATTCAATCAATTCAATTCAAGTTTATTGCTCAACTTTTGAAAAAACAAAGTATGCTATGGCAAAACATAAATCACAGACAATGAACAAAGAAGTTATTTCGAAGTTTCCAGGCTGGACCAGTGATCCACACTAAGCCAAGCTCTGAGGAACGGTGAGCCTGTAGCGAGAAATCCAGGGACAAAGCTATAGCTGGCTCAATGTAGTGCTCAACTTTGTCGGCTATCGTGAGGGCTAGTGTTTTTGTTTTTTGTTTTGCTGAATATGGATTAATTTTTTTTGCCTATTCGTCATGTAAGGAAAACACAATAAGTGAGTACATGTAGGGAACCTTGTTAAACCTGGAAAAGCTACCCGACAAGGTCCCCGTCTCCTTACATGACAAACTTCCTATTTTTAACTCGCCGTATTGGTGTCGGTGTCCGGTTAAGTTTTTATGTTTAGGCTGGACTTAGAAAGTTTTCTGGGTTAATCTTTTTTGTTTAAGCTGGACTTTGAATAATTTTGACTTCTTATTCAACCCATCCACTACCCTTGGGGAGCAGGTCCCCATCCCTGGGGCACAGAGTCCCACCCCATATCTTCTAAAGTAAGCTTTGCCCGATCCCATACTCTCATATAGTTTGGGAGCTCAGATCATCCTGTACACTTATTCAACCCATCCACTAACCCCGGGAGCATGTCCCCACCCCTGGGGCACCAAGCCTTAGCCCCACCCTATATCTTCTAAACTAAGCATTGCCCGACCCCATACCATCATATTTTCCTACAGCTTACATGATCCTACACTTATTCAACCCATGCGCTACCCATGGAAGCATGTCCACACCCTCGGGGCACTGTGCCCCACCATCCATCACCTAAAGTAAGCTTCGCCCGATCCCATATCCTCGCATTTTCCTGAAGCTTACATCATGCTACATTCATTCAATGCATTGCCCAACTCCATACTCTCATATTTCAATTTCTAATTTTATATCTCTTAAATGTGATACTAACCTGTTATTAGGCATGAGATGCAGTGTACATTGTATATACAGTCATACATACCAAATCACATACAGTATATTCCTTTATAGTATTTACTAATAGTTTGGCGACATTATTTTATTTCAGAAGTACAATATCAAAATAACTGGCGGGGGAATCCCGCAGTACCGAACCGCTGTCAGTTTTAAATTTTGTGTCGCCTTAAATGAAGGAAGCCATTTCCTTAAATTTTGCTATAAAATTCTCGTTGACCCTGAAGCTTTTGCAAAACCATATCTGTGTCCACACATTTAACTTACTATATTAATTAAAAGTGAGTTTGAATCAGTTTGTGATGTCTCAGTCTTTACCAGTGCACATTATTATGGAGCATTACAGTATGATTGGACACAGTTGTCATTGCATTCTTTTATTTGCATACAAATGTGAAGGTTTACCACAGTGCTAGTGTCACATTGCATGCTGGAAATGATAGATTTACTCCTACTATTGCATTGTTATTAGCTTTGTTTGTTCACATATCATCACACAAATTGCACACCTATTGTTCCTAACTATACATGAACATGTATTCATCAGATCTATGCAATGGGATGTGTAAGCTTACTTTTGAAAAAAATGTAATCTTTATTGGTAGTTATATAATATAGTTCCTCCTTCAATCCAACCAAAACATCACTAAATATAGAAACTATATTTCTTAATGAATGTATTATTTTAAATGATGTGCATTGCCAATGATGTGCAACCTCAAATGATGTGCCATCCTGAAGGGCTCGATCTTTTTGCGAAGCTGCATGTATCTCTTATATGTGATACTAACCTATTAGGTAGGAGATGCAGTGTACATTGTATATACACAAACACGTCAAATCAACTACAATATATTCCTTTATAGTAATTACTAATAGTTTAATGACATTATTTAATTTCAGAAGTATAATATTAAATAACCGGCGGGGGGAATCCCGCAGTACCGAGCCCCTGGTGGTTTGGAATTTTGTGTCGCCTTTAATGAAGGACACCATTTTCTTCAATTTTGATATCGAATCCCATTTAATCATGATTTGACCTAAAGCTTTTGCACGAACCATATTTGTCCAGGCATTTCACACCCACATCTCAGACCAAATTTCAATTGTACATGTATTCATAATTAATGACATGTATAAGCTTACTTTTGGAAAAAAAGGTAATCTTTATTTCAAGTTTTTCATCTTTCAATCCAACTTCAACATCAATGACAAAGAAGTCAAATTTTTATAACAATATGTATTGTCATTGCCAGTGATGTGCAACCTGAAGGGCTCGATCTTTATGCGAAGCTGCATGTTATTGACAAAACCCAAAACGGCGAGCTGCCAGGTTACACATAACCCTTGTTTTTATCTATGTAGAAAGCATGAGGAATTGTGGTGTAAACAACACTTAGCAAGGTTCATGACTACGTTCTAAGGAAAGCTTAGTTTTACCGTATGCCAGCATACAAATATATTTGAACATCTTAGCAATAAATTCTGATCGTTCCCTGAACATGGGTTTGATAAATGTAAAGAGAAGCTAGACAGCAAGAACAACATTCCTATCCGCTGCAGTACAGCGTGGTCACGTGATGGATGTAACAGTCACCCCAGAACACGGATCGCGCCACAAAGATAGTCGATCAAAAATGCGGAAAGGATCTCTGCATACTATAAGTTTGGGTGAAATTACACGGTTATGATAGATTTATTGCTCAGTTTTGTCCATAGGACTAAAATGCAGACAGCGTTTTAATTACGATGTATCAGCAATTTAGAATACAAACAACTAATGGTATACCCTGGAACACTAGTACATGTACATTCGTTTACGCCCTCACTAACAGTTTTCCGATTATATATATGATGTCTGTTTACGATTTAAACAAAGTTCCTAACTTTTAAGTTTGCAATTGTTAAGCTAAGCTCAATACGAATAGAATATATATTTTGTTCTTAAATGCCCAACTCTCAAACTGTATATAGCTTTTTGATAACATGTAATTGCATTCAGGTACGTTGGTTATTTATTGAATAAATATATCAATGAATAAATAAAACCATTGTAGTAATAATACTCTCGAACTCTGTTTCATAAATCTCAGCACGGTGAACCATTAGAACCGACCAAACCGTCAGCGAGTTGTAAACAAATCGCCTACTGACTATGATGGCTTGTCTTTCTGAACACGGAAGTGAAGTTATGGCGGGAGAAGAAGCTATTTATGTTGCACATAATTCCTGTGATTTTATTGGTTGATTTATGTACGACATAAATGATTATTGTCCGACATACAATGTAAATGTGAATTGGTATGGAGATTAAATCGAAATTAGTATGTAGAAAACATCTTTATATATAGGGATCAAATCTGAATTAATATGTATATAAAATGATTTGATCTGCATACAAAAACATTTAATACGCATATATAAAACTGCTCTGTGATTGGCTGTGAATATATATGGACATATATTGGATTTAATATGCATATATATTCGAATAAATGTGCATACATAATAGAGATATTTGTCCACCACGGCCTACCATAAACGTGACCAGACCAGCCACCAGTCAGATTTTTGGACTGGATTCCGGGTCGCACGGACATCGCCGGATATGACATCATATATAGTAAAATAGATGTTTGCCGAACATTTCGATTACTTTTCAAGTCTGCATAATACCTCTGTTGACTTGGCGTTAAAATAATTATCTGGAGATTATTTTTCCTGCTTATCTGCACAGTCAGAGAATATGAAAAGTAGTTGCTCATGTGCAAAACTGTAGGAGTTGTTCGGCCGGATTAAAACTGAACCGTGCGTACGTGGGTTTTCTCATAGATGTCATAGCAACGTAGTAATATTCAACTTCCGCCATTGGAGGCAGGGATGATAAATGAGCCTGTGAAACGGAGCATGCGCTGTTGAGAGGATGGTAGTCCCTATGAGCATAAGGCCAACCCTGTGAAAGAGCAGATCGGCTGTTCAGTTATTAGCATGACCCATTTATCCCGTTGGAGATAGTGAAACACAGCAACGCCGCAAAGCCGCTGTGCAGAAACTGATAGTTTCCCAGCTAACCCGATGTGAAGAGCTGGCTTGGTTGACATTGAGAATTTAAATATCCACACATATATCCGATCAAGAGTTATAACCTGTTGTCATATCTAGTCCTACCTAGCAACGCCGCTGTGTAGTAATTGACAGTATGCAAACTAACAGAAGACCGCAACGCCGCTGTTTAGAATTAAAAGTTCGGAAAGATGTACATCCAAAGATTACAAGACCGCAATGCCGCTGTTTAAAATTGAAAGTTCGTAAAGACATAGGCCTAGGCCTACGATCCTTCCTGTAATATAACCCCGACCACCCACCCCATATTTCTGAAAAGTGTTATTTCTCTAAATGGTGTTCGCTATCGTGAAGTCGAAAACTAGGCTCGTTTCCCGTGATATCTTACATGAAGTATGTACCGGCCCGGCCCACCTCCGGAGGCGCGCTGCGTAAAACGCGCAGAGCCGGTGCGTGCTTGCGTACGCGTGCAGACATGATGAGGAATGAGGGCTCGAGTACGTTGTCTTCTTCTTTTATCTTTTATCCTTTACTCATTTGGGTGTGTACACCGTCTGCACCTCGCCGGGAAAAATGAGGGTACGCAATCGCAGGGGTGAGGGCGTGTCTTGTTTCAAGTCGATGAGTAGATACCCGTGCGCAGGTTGGGTCGCATCTTCAAAGGCTTCTCGTACAAAGGCCGTGTTTTTAGGGTACATCTGTTGGGCCAGGTGGGTAATTTGCGAAGCGTCTCTGGGGTTTTTGAATAACACCACATACTGAGCATTCAAACTAATGTTCCTGTGCTCTTTGTTCTTACTGAAGAGATTCTGTACGATGTAGATGATGCTCAACCGACGATGATGGCTGCCTTTGGTAAAGAGACGGGTGATTCGACTATCCGTTTCCGTCATGAGATCGTCCACCACCACCAAAGTGTCTTGGGGTGTATCTTCAGGAGGTAAGCCTTCCACTAAGGTGAGTCCTGGGACACGGGCCAGTGCCTCGTACGCGGGTTGCCAAGCGCCATAACACCACAGGATGCGAGCTAGAGGCGGTGAAATGAGGGCTGACCCGTGTTGGATGAGACGTTGAACAAAGTGCGTTTTCCCCGACCCTGTCGGTCCAGCGATGAGGCACGTGAAAGGATGCTGCCATCGCGGATCCATCGTTTTCTTTATTTGGTGATTTGCGCTCGACGTTTAGAAGCCCACCCCAGTTGTCGGGGCTGGCGCCGAGGATCGTACTCGAATGGATACCGTTGTCGTGGTAAACGTAGTGATTCACGGGGATCCACTGCAAATATGTTTAGCGGCGTCGTGGTACTAGGTGTGGGTGATGAGGTGGAAGGATCGTGGCTTCTTAGGGATGACGGCGTAGGATGACGTGGAGTTGGAGTAGGAGTACGGGTCGTCGTGGTGGATAGGTCGATGTAGCGGGTAAAGGGTGACGTGGTGGTGGTGGCTGGAATAGACGATGTGGTGGGTGTCTGGGTTGATACGTGGCGCACCCTTGACGTCTTGGCTGGCGTAGGCAGCGTCGTGGTCGTCGTGGTGGTGGAAGTGGTGGATGACGGAGAACGCAGGGTGTTCAAACAGGATATCACGGTGGTCAAATCGTAGAACACGCCTGTAAATAACGTACCCAGAACCACTATTACACACACTACCGTACCCACTTGTGCTTTTCGAGTTCGTAATAGTAAGGGTAGACGTGTACTATCCATGGTACAAGCCTACACTGAAGGCGGGTGGTGATAGGCGTTAGAATTTATAGACGTTTCATGTCACGGCCGGACACCCAGGAATTAAACGAACGAGGCCATCCTTGCCATTTGACGAGATGATAGGGAATGCCACGGCGATGTTCCGTTTTCAAAATCTTTTCCACCGTGTAGTAGTCTTTCTGTGTTTTCACTATAGGTTGTAATTCTGCCTCGTAAAACGTGCCTTGCAGTCTCTCTCCTTGTAGATCTTCCAGTTGATAGACGTGTGGCTGTCGAGGTTTATGGCGAACGATGACAAAGTGCTCGTCACTCCAGTTGGGCAAGTAACTTTTCTCAAATTGGCCTTTCACTTTACTGATGCGTACCATATCCCCACGTTTGTACCGGGGTGCCGTGAGTGGTGGACTGGAGGAGTACAGCGTAGCACGCACTTGATGTTCGTTGCGTTCTGTCACATCACGGGGCGCTCGCTGGATACTGCGATGATAGGCGCGATTATAGCCTTGGACCAGTTGAGGTAATACATCGATGTAGCGTCGAGTATTTTGGGCGGTAAAATACTTGTACATGCGGCCTTTGAAGGTACGATTGAAACGTTCCACTACCGAAGCTTTCGTCTCGTTGTACGTATGAAAGAAAAATACCTTCTGTTTCTTAAGAAAGGCTTGAAAGGGTCGGTTGAGAAATTCTGTGCCTTCATCTGTTTGCAAATAAAGAGGTTTGCGTCCCGTCTTGAAAATCTGCTGGAAGGCTCCTATGAGATTCTCTCCTGTTTTGGTGCGAATGGGTAGTACCCAGGCATACTTGGATAAAATATCGATACAGGTCAATATGTATCGATGTCCATCATTGTCAGGTGCAAATCGACTCATGTCCACTAAATCCGCCTGCCATTGCGCGTCTATACCGCCGACGATGACTCGGTTACGGCGAAAATGGCGTCGGGCGGCTCGATGTAAACTATAGGTGTCTTGGGTTTTTAACCAGTCTCGAACTTCAGTTCGACTAATGCCTTGAGAATGGGCCGCTCGAGCCAACGCTGCCACAGCGCTATACGCGGCTGGACTGGTAGGATTGTAATACAAATCGGTTAACACCTTGTTAATCACTGTAGACTTCTCCTTTTTTCGGGACCGCTGCTTCATCACGGACTTTTTCTTCTTCATCGTTCTGGGTCGTCATGTGTGTGCTCGCTTCATCGGGTGATACTGACACTCTAGCCTCTGTGCATTCTATAGATATAGTACTTTCCCCATCATCATCATGTTGTAATTTTTCATTAGGTTCAGCGAACGCATCTTCTATAGCACGAGCCCATGCTAATTGGTCGGGTGATCGATCGTCCGGTGAAAATAACTGGTCCACAATAGGCACTATTTTCTCCAAGGCTGCCCACACAGAGGGACTTAGGAGAATACTTTGTGTGGTCTCTTGGTACCGGCCCAGACGCCATCTTTTTCGTATGAAGAGGGGCGGTACGGAATATACGTACATGGCATTGTCCAGGTGGATCAGGTCTCCGTCCAATTCACCGCTCAACACCCGTTGAAATTTACTCCACCCATCACGCTGTAGCGTCACCGTAATCGATAGCATATCAGCGGCCGTCCAGTAAAGCGCTTCATCGTCTTTCACCAGGGTGACTTTATCTGCATAAACGTATAACCTCACACTGGGTGTAAGAGGCAGGATGGCTCGTAGGAAGATTGACATGCTTGCTCTCAATGTCGAACGGTGAATGATACACACTCTGTCTCATCCCTCGTATTTATAGTCTTTCAGGGACTGAGAGGCGGCTCCTGTGGAAAAAGTACTTTATCGACGACGGGAACTACTTGTTGTAAACCCGTCCAGAGATCGGGGTCCAGCGTAAATCCTCCTCGCTTCAGACAGATAAGTCGGGCAAAATACGGTCCGCGGAAAATGTACACGTCGTCACACAGGTGAATACTATCACCATCGAGCTGACCGAATAACACACGTTTCAAGGTAGTCCACCCTTCGGGGGATAAAGACACACGGGCCGGTTCAGAGGTGCACCAACATCGGCTATCATCATCAATGAGCTGGACGCATTGGGGATATAATAATAAGGTACAATCCGGGGTCAGCGTACGGGTCACGACCGAATTGAGTTCAGGGTACAGTAGATCATGCACTTCGGTAATAATAGCTTTCAGCGCCTGCCATAATGCTGGCCAAAGTACAATAGCATCACCCCCACACTGTTCGAGCCGCGGAAAAAAAGAATCCTCTTTTCCACTCCGTAGGTACACACCGACGCCGACATGCATAAAATCTACTTCGGGTTCTTTGCCCTGTAACATCCGTGTCAATAGAGTCCAGCCGGCTAGGCTTAAAGATAATTTCACTTCTTCAGGCTGTTCTTTGATAAGGTGCAATTTATGATCATACACGATAAGAATCACCTCAGACGTCAATTGAAAAAAAGCGAGTTCCTTCCCGGGCGCTGCCATAATGATGAATGATAAAATTCCGGGCCAGACAAAAATTTATATATACCGATTCTTGCTAATTTGAATAAAAAAAATTGTAAATAAAAAAAATACGCGTACCTTGTAGAAAATAATTAAAATTGACAATTTTTATAGGCGCGCGCTCCAAAAATATACTTCAGAACATTGGCCACGACGCTACATCTGTATGTGTCATTTATTAAAACAATTAACAGCTCACAGGTAGGAGAGAAGACAACATTGAAAATGGTGTACAAAACGCTTTTACCAATGTATTGGTTATTAACAGATTTTTACCCGGCCGGCCTCTTTTAAGCTGCATCCATTATCATTATCACTCATGCATTTCTGTGTATTGGTTTATTAACAGATTACCCGCCCGGCACTTTTCAAGCCGACATCCGCGAGGGGAAACACCGCCACGAAACTGAATTGCGAACTGCGCAGATTGTGTTTCTTAGCGTCAAATGAAGGGGTTGTTTTTTATAATTTTCTACAGTTGTCTTTCGATAATCGTGCTGGAATTTTCACCGAACTAGTATCAGGTGGTAAGACATAATCTACCTATATATTTAGCCAGGAAAATTAATTTATTTGCAGTGTAGCGGAGTTTTCCTACTATCGTACTTTGACATTAGGCGTATAAAATTCACTAAAAATCATACAATAACGGTGTAGTCGAGCGCTAGGGGACTAATTTTTTTACATACTAGTCCAGGAATTATCTCAGTTCAATTAGAAATAAATGTATACAGGGCCTGACATTTTATTGTCGAATCTCAGTCGTTTATAAATTAAAAAGAAACACACGCCAATTTTTCAAGGCCTGGAAATATCTACAAAATGGGACCGCTTTCACCTACGTCCGCGCGTTGTTTATATATATCGCGACCAAATTCATCGGTCCATACTAAATCTTTTACAGAGGCAAGCAAGATGTCTAAACCAGCAGCAATATTCAAGCCCGCAGGGAAGACAATAATTTTATCTAGAAGGAAGAAGAGGAGCATGCAGCGAGAAATTAAGAGGTTCTGGGCCGTGGAATTCCAGGGGTGGGCGGCGATGCTGTCAGGCACCCCCAGTCAAGGGCTATCCACGGCGAATAATGTTCGGCGATTGTTGCAGGCCGTCAATACCACCATGAACGAGAAGGTGTGGTTTCACCTTTTACAAAGGGCGATGGGTGAAGCCGTCGACCCCACCCCTTCTCTTCCGGCAACAACACCGCCCCGGGACGAATTCCCCCTGGAGAACATCAATGGAGAAGAGATAATATTAATTGAAGATTCTTCACCGGCAACAACAACAGCGCCCCGGGAGGATGTAACATCACCAGTCTTCCCGCTAGAAGACCTGCCTTCCGCCGTGGAAGAGGATGATGACGAGCCCCTCATCCTGTGGGAACGTCCTCCCCCCACCATGGCCGCTGCCATTTTTATAAATGGCCATTCCCTGACCCCGGACGTCGGCGAAGATGGGATCATCAGCCCCTACAGATACTTTCACCGTGATTGAGATGGGGAAGTAAGCTACTCCCCACCCTGAATAAAAACAGGGTTAAAAAATAATAACCGTTCTTTTCAGAACGAAACAAACCTTCGAAAGAGAAGACTTCTAACTGGCACATCAATTTTCAAAGCATACACCCCCATTCCCTATATTTTTTATTTTTTTTATTAGCAACACCAAAAAATAAACAATCCCAGCCCGATATCAAAAAGTTCTTGTCAGAACTGATCTCTCTATATATACACAGAATTTTTTCTCTCGCCCATTAATTAATTGTCCGAAAGATAACGGACATTTTATTTTTTTATTATATTACATCCCGATTAATAATAACGGGGTGAAATTTATTTTGATAGAGAAGTTATGCCCGAATGATAAGGGGTGGGCTGACAATTTATAGCACAGGGATAGGTGGGAATCTGTTTTTTAATTTTTAGGGTGGTTATAAATATAACCAGATATGTAATACGCCATATTACATGGTTGACAGGGCTTGTCGCTGTCTTCTTTCATCACAGACGGGGCATGTCAAATGAAGTAATTTACACACTTGGGGCTTGTTGGCTTGTGGGCACGTCGGAATCTGGGCGTAACGAAGGATACAATTTTCACACAAAGCTTGATGGTTGCACGGGAAAATCGCATATTTTGCAAACTGATTAGCGCATTCCACGCACGATAAATATAAGGCATGTTGTCTTTCTGTATTGGTCCCCAATGGTGTTGTAGCTAGGGCCCAAACGTAGCGTATCTCGTCTTGATTTTGACTTATTTCCTCGTCTCTGTCTGTTCTCACGTCCTTCGGATTTTTTCTCACATGTTGTCGATTTCGATTGGTTCTGACGTCTTTCCGATTTGTTCTGTAGTCGGTCCTGTTTCTTATTCGGGAATCTTTCCTTTTCTTTTGGGGTACTGTCGTGTTTAAATCTTCCCTGTTCTCTGCCTGCTGATGTTCGTCTAAGGTGTCTGTTGTCTGGCTTCTGCTTTCTTGTACCATTTCTCCATCGGGTTTTTCTGGTGGTGTCAACATACTTTGTAATATACAATCTATGTTGTCAAAACATTCATTTGGAGTAACATCCGGTACTAGGGCAAATAAGTTATTCAGCGGCGATGTTTCTGGGGATTCTTCACAATGGGCTGTAATGGATGGCGATGGTGGAAATAATTCTGTCATCATATCATCCAACCAGGGTGGGTCATCTATCAAATTAATGACGTGGCCGAGCAGTGGTACATCATCATTTGGGATGAAGTCCGATTTATCCATGATTTCAACCAGGAGTATTACTGAGCACTCAGGCTAATTGTGAATGCATGAAAAAAACTGCGCGCTATTTTATAATGTAAAAGCGCGGACGGTAGCGACAACACTGTGTCGTCTGCTACACTGACGCCGCGAAAAATCTGTGTGTGTGTGTTTCTTCTACAATTATAAACGGCTTGTCATTTTACAATAAATCAGGGCTCGTATACATTTTATTTTCCAATTAAACTCAGCCAATTCAGTGTGTCATATTTAAAAATTTTTACCACCCTAACGCTAGACAATGTCGTTATTTTTATGCATTTTATCCATTTTAAACCCATAAAATTATGGTGCGGTAGTGTGAAAAACACCGTACACTGGGAAATAAATCGGTTTTCCTGTCTAAAAAATACATCCAGACTACAGCTTACAATCTTATAATATTACCCTGAAAAAATTCCAGCAGGTTTATCGAAATAAAACTTGGAAAAATAAAAACTTGAAAAAAAATAAAACACAACATTTTTTTAGCAGATACCATAATCTTGCACTGACTGACTCCGGCAGCCATGTTGTATCCACCACCCACATTTTGTACCCACCACCCACATGTTGTACCCAGTACCCACCACCCACATTTGGTACCCACCACCCACATCAAGCACCCACCACCCACAAGCCGTCTAGACTATAAATAACGTGTATATTGACATTTATTCACAAATACAAATCATGAGTTTACGAAGACGACCCCTGTTCACTCACCGTGCCGCTAGAGATCCGAGAAATGCTGCTACTGCTACAGAAGAACACAGAGAGATAGTTAGCGTTGAAGAAAATGGAGGCATCACCATAGTTACTAGCTTTCAGAGGGGAATTGAAGAAGACGAAGACACGTTAATACGCAGTACAGAAGAACTTGCGGAACAACTCCGGCGAGATATAAGAAGAGAAGAGGATAGACGATTGCAAAGACTAAGTGAACAACAGGACCAAGAAATAAACAGCATGGAAGCCGTAGAAGAAGAAGAAGAAAACGACAGTGATATAACGGATGGAGGACAAGACGGCGAGCTACCCTGGTTAAATAGACCTCCAACAACAACAACAATCACATCGCCTGCCGATACGCCCAGTATAACGACTTCGGCTGAAGACCGTACAGGGTTAAATAGACTTCCAACAACGTCCGAAACTCCCAGTATAACGGCTGCAGAAACACCACCACAACGATGCCAACACGAAGCCGAGGTATCCCGCCTGAACGAAGTGATTAACATCATGCGGGGAGCCATGCAAGGAATGGAGACGACAATGCAAGGAATGGATGCGGAGATTTCCACACAGAAGAAAGAACTCCATAAAGAAGAAAAATTATCACAATGTAGTGTGTGTACCGATAATGAAAGCCTGTATGCAGTCTTGCCGTGTGGCCACTTGTGTCTGTGTCAAGATTGTTGGGTGACATCTGTTGATACCTCACTCGACCCCATTGGACCATTAGGGGCTCCCCTAGCTCCAAAAAGGCTATTTTGAAGGTCGATATCGACCTTGATTTTTTTTGATTTTTTTTTGGAGGTAGTAGGTCGAGTGAGGTATCAAATTGAAGCTGACGTGAAGGGGTATCTGTTGATACCTCACTCGATCCCATTGGACCATTAGGGGCTCTCCTAGCTCCAAAAAAGCTATTTTGAAGGTCGATATCGACCTTCATTTTTTTATTTTTTTATTTTTTTTATTTTGGAGGTAGTGGGTCGAGTGAGGTATCAAATTGAAGCTGACGTGAAGGAGCATCTGATGGACTGGGTGTGGGATTGAATTAGGGTGATTCTGCGCATGCGCGGAGGCCGAAGGGTATGAAAATAGCCTTTTTGGAGCTAGGAGAGCCCCTAGTGGCCCGATGGGACCGAGTGAGGTATCAATGTGAAGCATTCATGAAGGGGCATCTGATGGACTGGTGTGGGATGAACTATCGGCATTCTGCGCATGCGCGAGAATGGAAATAGACGTTTTGGAGCTATTTTACTATTAAAAAAGGAAAAAAGAATGAACACTAAGCATTTTTTTTAATTTTCTACTATTTTTATTAACACAGAATGAACGTATTCACAAGGGTATTGAATTTAATACAATTATATCTAAGTATTGAATTTTTTAATACAATTAACAGTCAAAAAACTCTGAAATTTTTAATACAATTATACGCTCTCAAGATCAATAAATGTGTATGGTAAATGTTTTTCAACACTTGTTCTCAATAGTTCACCAACAAGACTTGTTTGAATTCATCATCGTCTTTCCGTCCTTGGTGCACATAGATGTACGTAATAATCTCTTCACGTGGAATTTTGGCGGGGCAGGCCGCTTCCACTCCCAGGGCAATTTGCTGCTCGGTCACCTTCTGTAGTGCTTCAGTGATGCTCGCGTATGAGGGTACCAGAGTGTTCATGTGAGGTTTGATGAGCTGCAGGACTGTGTCGATGTACTTCTGATAAATATAGTGAGAGACCTGGTAGGCCAGAACTTGACGAATTGTACTGGCGAGACGCTGCAACTCCCGCCACGCCGTTAATTTCAAAGTGATACCCTGAGGACAAGCAACAAGCTCTTGCGTATCTAACCGCCTTCGCCATTTACGGATATGCACCAGGAGCTGATCGTTGAAATAAGCACAGCTCACAAAGATGTCGTCACCCACATGAAATTTCGCTTCGTCATTCCCCTGGTCGCGAATAACCGCATCATTGGCGTAATCAAGGGTCTCCAGTTTTTGCCAGGTGTCCAAGTTCAGGGCAATATGCTTACCAGGTCTGTCGTTAAAGCCCGCTGCATTAAAATGCACTTCCTCGTCTTTCACACTCACAGTTAAATAGGGTGAGAGCTCCAAAATGTCCTTGTGGGCTGCCTGGTTAGCCTCTTGGATCAGGTTGTTGATCTCCTGGACAGACATAGGCAGTTGAAATTGTTCTTTCAAAGACACTTCCTGGGGTACTACTGGCGGCTCAACCACAGGTATTTGTAACGGTGTTAGTCGAGGGCGTTTGGGTCGTCCAGCACGTTTAGCAGGTGTACTCTCTGGGCTAGTGGTGTACGTACGTTTGCCAGCTGTACGCTCTTCGGTGGTATTCATCATCACTAAGATATCATCATCTTGTATAACGTCGTCGGCTTCAAGTAGATCTGCTAGTTCGTTATTTCTCGTGATCTTCAACCCCTCCAGGAAAGCTGATAATGCATAGGGGGCACAGCGCGGTAGAGCATCGATGAGAGCTCTGTTTTGTGCTGATTGGGTTTTCTCCGCCATGATATTTTCGACACCCTCTTTCACGAGTATGTTTTCCTGCATAAGGAAATCACATAATTCGCCCACATGCTCCATCTCACCAACGAAGCGAACACGGTTCTTTTTAAGCGTGACTAGGTCGGCTGACTCCATCATGACTATGGGCTCAGGCTGGTGAATAACTGCTACCGTGTAAAAGTCTGGTGAATTTGCACTGGTAAAATGGAATATAGTGAAAAGGTTCTCCACAGCTCATACAACACAGGCAAACAGGCTGGATGACTGACTAGAGGTGAAGCAGACTAGAGGTGAAACAGGCAGGCAGGTAGACAGGCTGGGAGGCTGGTCAGGTCAGGTAAGTCACAGTGCTACGCGAAGGTAGTGCAATGAATACACCCCTACCCTAAAAATGGACTCCTTTTATACGTTTTTCTACTACCATCTTGTATCCACCACCCACCACCCACACGCAGTACCCACCACCCACATTTGGTCCCACCACCCACATGGACCCACCACCCACATTTGTACCCACCACCCACATTTGTACCCACCACCCACATCTTGGTCCCACCACCCACACACACACACACACGCCGCAGTACCCACCACCCACATTTGGTACCCACCACCCACCACCCACAACGTACCCACCACCCACATTGGTACCCACCACCCACACCCACAACGTACCCACCACCCACATTGGTACCCACCACCCACACACCGCCATGTTAAACCCAACACCCACCACCCACATGACGCATCCCACCACCCACATTGGTACCCACCACCCACCACCCACAACGTACCCACCACCCACATTGGTACCCACCACCCACCACCCACAACGTACCCACCACCCACATTGGTACCCACCACCCACACACACACATGCGCATGCGCACACACCCAATTGTGACGTCACCCCAGGTTCTGCGCATGCGCACTGACGCGCTAGCTCATGAATTTACGCCTTGTATACTACTCTCCTATATTATCATATTCGACCTTGAGAACATATCGCATTGGCCAGAAATTGACCTTGAGAAAATAAGTCAAGGTCAGTCATCTCCAATAGACTTTTGACCCATCACAGTTACATATGTTATATGAATTTAGAAATCTTGACAAAAATCGATCAGAAGATGTTGTATTAAGAAGCGAGATGGAACAGACAGATGGGCGAAGCAGATATCTTTTTCCAAAATTGGCTTAGTGTTAAAAATCAAGAGGTCTTTTCTCCACCATCACAATCCACATCTCTAATCTGTGTTTGCAGCTTAAACATAACAAATTATATTCAATGATTTCCTGGTGTTCTTCCACAGTCACATTGGCCTTTGAATTTTGACCGCAAAATGAAAACGGTTCCACGTTGCCCCATGGGTATAAACGTTTGGTGACTATCTCCAGTTCCTGGCAAATATACAAATATTTACAGCAAAAAAGATAAATAAAGATACACAGCCGGATAGAACTCGCTAAAGCATTATACGACGTCGTGCCACGACTGGCGTATACAAACGGTGAACACAATTCTAGAAGCTGAAATGAAACTAGCTAATCGATCAGTTGAAGATTTCGTTGCACCATGGGTATAAACGTTTGTTTCCAATCTCCAGTTCCTGGCAGATATCGCACAGCTTACAAACAATTTACAGACGAGAAGATAGACAGGGTGACAGTTACACAGACGGATAGAAGTCGCTAACGAATTCTACGACGTCGTCTCACGGTTGGCGTATACAAACTATGAAACCACTTCTAGACGCTGAATTGAAACCAGCTAATCGATCGGGTGAAGATTTATGCAAATCGTAATTCCCGGTTTTAGTCCATGGGCCAAGACCTCAAATTTCACCGATAGGTACCACTCGAGGTGGGAAATTCTAGTAATGTTTTTCGAAGAGGTACATGTGTGTAGATGTTATCCATATGTGATAACCGTTGCAGATCGGTAGCTTAACGGTAGCACAACACACTTTCTCAACCCCATCCCTTCCAGCATTCCGAACTCAAAGAATGGGGGCAGGGGAATGGTTCCTCGGATATATTAGTTATTATTGTCGCTGAAGAGCTGAAACTTCACATACTATCTCAACCCTGGCCCATTAGCACAAGTTAACATACCTTAATATTACCGTTCTATAATGTCATAGTGACGTAATAACATGTGGCAGCATGTATTGTCGAAATTTCGGTTGGTTTTCCAATTGGTTTTTCCGATTCTGCTGGCACCATGTGACGTTTGAACTTTGGTAAATGCTCTTTGAAGAAGTATTTCTATGTAGATTTTGCCCATATGTGATAACATATGAAGGTCACTAGCGTAGTGGTAGTTATGGTACACTTTCTGAACTCTCCCCCCATCACATTCTGCACCCACATTTGGGGGGGGTATGATTTCTTGAATATTTTAATTATTCCTGATGCTAGAGATCTATAACTGTTCACCTCCTGCATGTGAGGTATTCGCCTTCTGTAAACAAGTTAACGGGGATTGAGATAATAACATGAACAATAATTTATTTTAAAAATTTTCGATACTTTCGAAAAAATTTGCCGGTAAATCTTGAGGTAACAGATTCAGTTCATTTTTTGTAAGGGGTATTTGCATGCAAATGCTATCCATCTGGGAGAGCCGTTGTATATGGGTTGTTTACGGGTTGTTATAGTACATTTTCCGGAACCTACCTCTTTCTGTATTCTCAACCCAAGTTAGCAGATATATACAGTGACTTTTCAAACTGTCGGCTGCAATATTTGCTTATGTGGTCCATTGTCAGGGGATCGAGGTGACATATTTTCAATCAATATTTCATCATAACGAGTTCTACTTTATTGGATATCATTAAGGGGGCTCATCTACATGTACAATAGCACTCTCATGGGACCAGAGCATAGTTTTAGAAGTAAATCCAGGAAGATATTGAATGGGTTCTTTATTGAGTTACACTAGACGAATGCAGATTAAGGAACATTCATGATTTGGCATCTTTTTTCTCACGTCTGGTGCTTCTCCGTTTATGACCTAAATTGGGATTTATATTTGAAGTTTTTGTTAACTTCAAGTAATCGGTGATTTTATTCAGTTTCGATTATTGATTATTGAGTTGATTATTTCTTGATGGAAATTTCCAAACGCGAGAAAAGTAATGCACATGTTTCACCACAGATACTGTATAGATAATTAACGCTGTCAAAATGCAAGAACAGTTTGCCCCCAAAATATAATTAATCCAATTTTGTGCCATTGGTTTCCATAACTACTGTGATGTAAAAAGCATAAGTTTGGAAGAAAACGCCACTGGGAAAAAGTATCAAACCGCGAGTAATCACGATTTGAAAGTTTTTATTGGTCGAGCTTTATTTGCTTTCCAGTTTTGTTATCGAGGCAATCCAGCAGATATTCTTCAAGTTTTTATTGGAGACTGAGATGGCTCTTTTCTCGTTGCTGAAAATGTTTTTCCCGAGCTCGTCACCAGGGAAAGCTCCTTCAAATAAAGGCAATGAGACCAGTAAAGCAAAGCAAGCTAGTACGAACGCTCTCATATCCTTTTGATACAGATAACCCTCTGTGTTGGAACTGTTCTGATGCAATCACCATGTTAACATTTATCACTTAGATGGCATTGAGTTACACTAGACGAATGCAGATTAAGGAACATTCCAGCTCCGTTTAAAATCCGAATTCATCCGTATACAAGAGTCACTTCCTACATTCAATATAACAAAATGTTAACACCAATATATCATGATATCATGAAACAATAATCAGTCGTTAATCGAAAGAACGTCAAAACAATATTTTGTTCGTGTCCGTTCATTTGATAATTATAGCGTATCCTAATCCGAGTTCTGGAGAATTGAACACACGGCGCTGTGAATTTAACACGAGAACTTGTACTGGGGAATTGTAATTTGTAATCATTGTGTAACACTTAGCACCAAATATGATAATGAGCTTTAATAATTATAACTGACTATGACGATGGCATAATTCATCAAGAGAACCGGAATTGTATTTGGAGATGTGATCGCTATATTGTAAAATATCCTATTATTCGAATCCAACTGTACGGAAGGGAACATGTTCATAAGCATATGACCGCCCCAGGCCCATTTGACGTATTATTATTATTACACGTATAATAATTATGACTGGGGTCATGAACTGGAAGACAAATTTGTGGATAACATCAAAGGGTCCGTTTAGAGGAAACGCTAATTTACTGTATCGATTTCACCAGCAGGTCATTTGGTGACCAATTGTCCAAACCTTAGCTCTGGAGCCTGCAGCAACACTATAGTTAAAGAAGGGTCACACATATGCAACTTCTGTTGATGACAGAGCTGGTGCAATCTTCGCTTTGGAAATTTGGTATCGCACCTAAATATGATAATGTCAATAATATACCTCCATATATATATATGCTACAATAATGCTATAGTGAAAAATAATTATTCTGTCCAACCAACAAAAAGCATTTCTTTTCTTAAACGTTGATTAGTTGCACAGCTATGGCCTTGGAAATTTTTTTTATATACCTATCCCATCAATATATCTACTACACATGCTTTTGAGTACTGAGAATCTGAATATTTATCGTAGATAGTATGGTAATGTGTGTTTGGTGATGGGGGAGGCGATTTAAGCGATAGGAGCAATCACTTTCTTGGTCGATAGTTTTGATGTCTATGTACTCTCACCGCCGCTGCCACCCTCACTTCCACCCCCGCCACCACCACAAAACACATTGCACCGTCCATAATATAAGCAACAAACAACCAAACTGTTTAGGTTCAATTGCTTTTATTTAGTATGTGACAAATAAGTGACTGGTTAATTTTCATACACAAAATTCACGACATTATCGAACGTAACTGCCACAATCTGAATGGATACGGCCGGAAAACTCAGTCTACTTTCGCACTGGGCGAGTGACGAATGCATGTCATGTGAACTGGGGGGAGATCAAATAATTTAAACCGTTTTTTTCTTATCCAAGCGACGGGATAAAGATAGGGAAGAAGAACCACTGTTTGACGTTATCTGACGGAATAAAGCGCAACAACAACCAGTCACCTGGAAATATTCCAATGCAGTCCTAATAACCATAAATTTTCCAGTTAAACGAACATCATCAAATGATGGATAGGGGGAGGTGTCGACAATTCCAAGGTTTGGTGAACTGGTACACAGTAACGGAGCATGTAGAGTTGCAGCTTATATCCAATGTGTAGGCCTACCAAATAGATGAGGCATGCATATGCCTGGGGAGCATCTGCACACCGCTCCCCCCCCCCCACCCACCCAGTTGGGTTTTTTTACTCACTTGAGCTAGGGACTGAAACATAGTCATATCCTAAAAATGCATTCTTTGGTTCAATTTTTCGGTCGGATTTCTTGTGATTTTTTAAGTATGCTATTTTGTAATAATTAAGGAAAAATTAACTGATATGAAATAAAATAGTTTGAATTTACCCTTTTCCTTCTCTCGGAAGAGTATGGTAGTTAGTTCATGTAAAATATAGATGTCTATAGGGGATTTAAGCAGCAAAGTATTGTTGCAGAAACTTTGCAAACAGGCCATTGCCTCCAAACGCCTCCATTAAAGTTCCCCAAATGTTGTTATAAATATCGTACAGTGACGGCAAAAATACGATCCGAGCGTGCGCCACATTTCGTAACTTATGTCTAACACTGGACCGATTGAATATCACGTGTTTTTACATCTCAAGCATGTTCAAATGAAAATCCACAATCAAAGCATGACTAGAATACATACTCAGGAAAACGACATTGATTCATTTGAATAAAGAATGATGGTGATTAGGATTTTAGGACAAACCATCATGTTTTGCTGACATCATTGAAAACTGTGGATTGGTTCTCTCCTGTTAGTAACCATATTGTGGTTTCAGTATTTTCATACCATGCGCATTTGGGATTGACACGGATTCCTTGCTGTACAACGACTAAATATTGAATGTTGCATCAGACGGTTGCAATGCAAATAGGCTCAGAATAACCACAATATGATAGGCTATAAAGCCAGAGGGTGTCATCGCCTAATTATTTGTCGTTTAGGGGATAGTATATGAAGTATGATGCCTCCCGTATTACCCCAACCCGGGTTAACGGATCTTATTCTGCAGCTGATGGAGAGTGTTTCAAAGGACTATTCTTTGTTGTTTTTACTTAGAATACTTAGAATTTTGTTTGATCGTCCCTATATAGCTGAAATATTGCTGAACGCGACGTTAAACCTTAATTCTCTCTCTTAATATTCAGCCATATTCCGCGTCAATAATCGACAGAATATTTTATACGACTGTTAGCATCAGTTTGAAATATGTATGAAATGAAATGTGACAAAACAGAATACATTATGATGGTCTGTACGTAAATTCCAATCAATGGCAGTATTTTTTTCCAAATTAATTTCAATGCATTTATCCAGGATATGATGTATATCAGTCACGTCGATGTTTCACAGGACTTACCTAGTTAAATTATTTATAGGAATAACGTATTTTGTGAATGCGGAAACAAAACTAATATGCGAGCTTGATTTATTTCAAGGGTAAGTCATCTACTACCAAAAATATCGTAAAAACTGAATTTGACATAGAACGAGTAGGCCACGCTAATAAACTGGACAATCACCAGTTACATATTTTATGAAATTCAAAGGGGGAAACCTGGAGCTACAGCCCTATATTATGGATCATATTTGGCCTTGAAGACATATCGCATTGGCTAGAAATTGACTTTGGTAAAATAAGTCTAGGTCATTCATCTCCAATAGACTTCTGACCCATTGCAGTTGCATATGTTATATCATTTTGGAAATCGTGGCAACAATCATCAAGGTAATGTTGTATTAACCAGCGGGATGGGACGGACCAGTCAAACAATATCTTTTTTTTCCGAAATTCTCCTCCACCATCACAATTCATAGCTCTGAACTGTATTTGCAGCTTAAACATAAAAAGTTGTTCAACGATTTCCAGGTGTTCGATCGCAAAGATTTTTATCTCTGAATTTTTGACCACAAAATGAGTACGGTTCTCCATTTGTCTCATGGGTATAATTGTATACCCAAAGGTACCATTCCATGACCTGGAACTGGACATACCGCACAGCTTGCAAAAATTTACAGACGAAAAGATAAACAGAGGGACAGTTACACAGACGGATAGAACTCGCTAACGCATTATGAAAACGTCGTCTCGCGGCTGGCGTATACAAACGATGAAACCACTTCTAGAAGCTGAAATGAAACCAGCTAATCGACCAGGTGAATATTTGCGCAAATCGTAATAACCGGCTGTAGACCTCGATAACCATATTTCTTTCTCTGACAACCAATTAGTACGGTACTGAAGCAACATGGACGTTAGTCGCTGTCCGTCTCAATTGTTGTACGACAACGTGTGCAAGAGAGAACTGTATATAAGTATGTACTTTCCAACATGAACATGGGCACATAGGCACAACAAACATGGCATCGTGATCGATCAACATCCAGTATGGCAGGGCCTTGTAACCGCATTGGAGGTGATGTTCGAATTTGGGCAATACGTGCATCCATTCACTTCGTATGAATATCGTCCGCACTTTGATTCTGATAGCTTCTATCTTATTCCCAGTTGCTTTGTTTGTTGTTGTTTTTCTAAACGTGTATTCGATGTACGACCACAAATTTCAAATTCCGCTAAAGAAAGCCCACACTGGTTTCAACAACGGTATTGATTAATTTTATACCTTCTTATTTGTTCAGTATTCTTGATTATCGTCACTACACAAAATGTTATACTTACCATGCATTTTCTGGAGTAGGAAATACCTGCCGTATCCGCTCTAATATGTCGTAATTTATGGTAATTGATTTATCATTTCCCATATCTTTGAGCGGCATTTCCCACTGCATCAGATGTATTGTGAAAAAAAACCCGGTCGTGCATCAGTATTCCAGTTAATTTTCCTCGTAGAAACCGTATCACGAAACAATTAGTTGAAGCTTCCTGTACCTAAATATATGTACTTTAATGTGTAACAATACAGTATCCAAAGTCATCACTAGTAAAAAACCCTGAGTCGGCTCATTTTCTAGTGGTATACCCTTCGTCTGTCCATGGGATGGCCTCGTTGAGAAAAGACTTGAACAATAATCCCGCCATATAGATACTAACAAACGCTATGTGCTTTTCACTACAGTGCATCATGTTCCGTATTAATGTAAAGCTATTCGTTGTATCAAAGAAATGATTATCGAACGCACCAAGCGATGTCCGTACTATTGACTTTAGTCAACATAGATAATATTGTCATTTAGTTCTGTCAAGAGATAGAACAATTGGCATCAGCTTTGTGTTAATATTGTCATGAGCAATGGGATACCGCTTCCTCAACTGACCAGGGCAGAATTTGTTCGAAGAAAATCTGCTAGAGACACGGAACTCGACCTAACGTCGCATCCCTTTCAATGAGAATAATAGAGCTGATATATTATCGCTTTACGAACTACAAGTTCCAATATATGTAGGTTGGCACTTGGTGACTATGAAGTAATAGAACAAATCCAATGGATTACAATAATGTTTAGCCACATGATATAAGGTGAATCACTATCATATGCACATGCTATACGTCATGTTATTTTTTAACACAATTGAAAATGTTGCAGGGCTAGGATATATTCTGACCTTATTAACGATTCACACAGAATAAAGATAGCAATTGTGTT
Organism: Hanleya hanleyi; assembly: GCA_036873755.1. Taxonomy (NCBI): domain Eukaryota; kingdom Metazoa; phylum Mollusca; class Polyplacophora; order Lepidopleurida; family Hanleyidae; genus Hanleya; species Hanleya hanleyi. Next base: position 4,314 of record JAVTVY010006698.1, on the reverse strand, counting down.
GTCTCTTTTCAAAATATTGCCAAATGTGTTCACAGTGATAATATCCTTTATCCGGATCCTGCCAGAAGTGATTTCTAATAATGCCGGTTCACAATGTGTAGCCATACCGACATCCTGGTCATGCCACCAATCAACTGATTAAACAACATAACGGGATTTTGTTTCTCTAAAACACAAATGTTCGACTGCCTCCGGCTTCAGTCGAGCCGGCTCAAATAGGATTTTTGCTCAATACATATTTTTCGCACTCGTTTATTCTTTGTACGCATTTGTGAAAGGATGTTGGATGCATCATTATCATAGACGACGAATGTGCTCAAATATAATTCATTCACGTTGAGTGTGAATAAATTCGCCATGTTTCCTAGGATCTCCAACGTAATTTTCTATGGTGCCGTGGTGTCCAAAGAACAGGGATTCAGATATCTTCGTTCCACACGAATGCTTATAGCGAGAGAAGTTTCAGTGCTGATGTGTGGACTGTTGAAACAATTTCTATCAAAAAACCGAGCTAATTGAATACAATGACAACGAAGGAAGAAATTCGTTTCAAAACTCCCGTATGCTGTGCGAGAAAATGAGTAACACGGTCCAGACAGAAAGCTATAGAATATACTTGAATAATCTATATTTAATAATCGAGTACAAAAAGAGGAATTCTTCCGGAAATGTTTTTTTTTGTAGAACCTGACGTCAAAATAGAATGAATCCGCGTCTACGTTAAATTAGATTGACCCTGATGTAAGGGGAGAGACTAGCGAAGAGATCGTGATTGATCGACTTTGGACTGCTTTTCCACAGCGTGATTCCCCGTGGTTCTCGTATAGTGATATTAAATTGATTCACGATTGCCTTATTGCTGAACACTTTATTGCCTTCGGTGCAGTCAAAGGGATCATACACTTTGGTGATATGAGCGGTAAATGTGAATAAGTATCTGTGAGAGTATGGACTGTCGGGCATGCGTCATTCAATGTACAAACACATCGGGTTAAGACCGCCTTGTGGTATGGTAACATCGGAAAAAACAACCGTTGTTTGTATTAGTACTCGTTTACTACCACTGTGCTGTGGTTGCTGTGGTTTATCCCCATGCTTATCATGCTTATATAACACCAGTCAGGAGTGGAGTTGTGGTGCAAATAATTCAAGGACAATCACGGAAACCATATATCGCAGAGGTGTCATATACCGTATTGAATCGAGTGAGAAAAAAGGCAAAACTGTAATTTTTTTGGAATGAATGTGTTGAAAGACGTTCGTTTCTTTTACACGACGCATTTATACTGTACTATGTCCTTAACAACGCTATAAATATACAGTGACTTTTCAAGCTGTCGGCTGCAATATTTGCTTATGTGGTCCATTGTCACGGAATCGAGGTGACATATTTTCAATCAATATCTCATCATAAAGAGTTTTGGTTTACTAGATATGATTATTAAAGGGGCCTCATCTACATGTACAATAGCTCTCTCATGGGACCAGAGCATAATTTTAGAAGTGAATGCAGGAAGATATTGAACAGGGTTCTTTATTGAGTTACACTAGACGAATGCAGATTAAGAAACATTCATGATTTGGCATCTTTTTCCCTCACGCATGGTGCTCCTACGTTTATGACCTAAATTGGGATTTATATTTGAAGATTTTGTTAACTTCAAGTAATCGGTCATTATATTCAGTTTCGAAAGAAATAGAGTTGATTATTTCTTGATGGAAATTTCCAAACGTGAGAAAAGCAATGTAAATGTTTCACCACAGATACTGTATAGATAATTAACACTGTCAAAGTGCAAGAACAGTTTGCCCCCAAAGTACAATTAATCCAATTTTGTGCCATTGGTTCCCATAACTACTGCGATGTAAAAAGCATAAGTTTGGAAGAAAACGCCACTGGGAAAAAAGTAACAAACCGCGAATAATCACGATTGGAAAGTTTTTACTAGTCGAGCTTTATTTGCTTTCCATCTTTGTTATCGAGGCAATCCAGCAGATATTCTTCAAGTTTTTATCGGAAACTGAGATGGCTCTTTTCTCGCTGCTGAAAATGTTTTCCCAGAGCTCTTCACCAGGGAAAGCTCCTTCAAATAAAGGCAATGAAACCAGTAAAGCAAAGCAAGCTAGTACGAACGCTCTCATATCTTTTTGATACAGATAACCCTCTGTGTTGGAACTGTTCTGATGCAATCACCATGTTAACATTTATCACTTAGGTGGCATTGAGTTACACTAGACGAATGCAATTTAAGGAACATTCCAGTTCCGTTTAAAATCCGAATTCATCCGTATACAAGAGTCAGTTCCTACATTCAATATAACAAAATATTAACACCAATATATCATGATATCCTGAAACAGTAATCTGTCGTTAATCGAAAGAACGTCAAAACAATATTTTGTTTGTGTCCGTTCATTTGACTATTATAGTGTATCCTACTCCGAGTTCTGGAGAATTAAACACACGGCGCTGTGAATTTAACACGAGAACTTGCACTGAGAAATTGTAATTTACCATCATTGTGTAACACTTAGCACCAAATATGATACTGAGCTTTAATAATTATAACTGACTATGACGATGGCATAATTCATCAAGAGAACCGGAATTGTATTTGGAGATGTGATCGCTATAGTGTAAAATATCCTATTATTCGAATCCAACTGTACGGAAGGAAACATGTTCATACGCGTATGACCGCTCCAGGTCCATTTGACGTATTATTATTACACGTATAATAATTATGACGGGGGTCATGAACTGGAAGACAAATTTGTGGATAACATCAAAGGGTCCGTTTATAGGAAACGCTAATTTACTGTATCGATTTCACCAGCAGGTCATTTGGTGACCAATTTTCCAAACCTAGCTCTGGAACCTGCAGCAACAATATAGTTAAATAAGGGTCACATATATGCAACTTCTGTTGATGACAGAGCTGGTGCAACCTTCGCTTTGGAAATTTGGTATCGCACCGTAATATGATAATGGCAATAATATACCTCCATATGTAAAATGTATATGCTACAATAATGCTATAGTGAAAAATAATTATTCTGTCCAATCAACAAAAAGCATATTGTTTTCTCAAACGTTGATTAGTTGCACAGTTATGGCCTTCGAAAAAAATTGTATATACCCATCCCATCAATATATCCACTACACATGCTTTTGTGTACTGAGATTCTGAATATTTATCGTAGATAGTATGGTAATGTGTGTTTAGTGATGGGAGAGGCGATTTAAAGGATAGGGGCAATCACATTCAATAGTTGTGATATCTATGTACTCTCACCGCCGCTGCTCCTCTCACCTCCACCCCCGCAACAAAACAAAATGTACCGTCCATAATATAAGCAACAAACAACCAAAATGTTTAGGTTCAATTGCTCTTATTTAGTATGTGACAAATAAGTGACTGGTTAATATACATACGCAAAATTCACGACATTATCGAACGTAACTGTCACAACCTTAATAATGGATACGGCCGGAAAACCCAGTCAACTTTCGCAATGGGCGAGTGACGAATGCATGTCAAGTGAACTGCGGGGGAGATAAAATAATTTACACCGTTTTTTTCTGATCTCCGCGACGGAATCAAAGACAGGACAGAAAAAACACCGTTGGACGTTATCTGGCGGAATAAAGCACAACAACAACCAGCCACCTGGAAATATTCCACTTCAGTCCTAATAACCATAAATTTTCCAGTTAAGCGACCATCATCAAATGATGGATGAGGAGGAGGTTTCGACAATTCCAAGGGTTGGTGAACTGGCACAGGAACGGAACAAGTAGAGTTGCAGCTTATATCCAATACCTTATACTCGAGGCATGCGTATGCCTGGGGAGCATCCCCCCCCCCCCAACATTTTTTTCACTCCTTGAGCTAGTAGACTGAAACATAGTTTCGTCATATTCTAAAAATGCATTCTTTGGTCCAATTTTTCGGTCGGATTTCTTGTGATTTTTAAGTATGATATTTTGTCCGAAACAGCTATATGTTAATAATTAGAGAAAACTTAACTGATATATAGTTTTTTCTCACTTGTTCACGTCTCCGGTACCCCACATGACCGCCGTTTTAAATTTACCCTGCTCATTTTCTCGGAAGGGTATGGTAGCAAAGGTAGCTCCTGTTAAATATAGATGTCTATAGGCGACCAAAGCTGCAAACAGGGCATTACCTCCAAACGCCTCCATTAAAGTTCCCCAAATGTTGTTATAAATATCGTATAGTGACGGCAAAAATACGATCCGAGCGTGTGCCACATTTCGTAACTTGTGTCTAACACTGGACTAGGGACCGT
>JAVTVY010006697.1:0-41257 GCA_036873755.1 Hanleya hanleyi | reverse complement strand
CAATCAGAAACAACGATTGGTGTGCAGCCGACCGTGTTTCACAAAAACACCTGAATTTCGCTAACTTTCAAAAGTGTTTCGACGTAATTTCTCATCATTTATGAACAAATATCGTTACATAGACTTGTCCAGTAAACCTTTATCTTTTTGGTGAGGGTTAAATAAATTTTCCATTGGTAGTGAATGCAAAAAAAAAATCACCTTTGTTAAGCCGTCCTCTCATTCAATCAACATGGAGAAGGGATTAGCTGAACTAAAACTTTTAAATCAAATTTTGAAGTTATTTGCCAAAATCATAAATTTAAAAATTAATTTACACCATAGGGAAGGTGATATATCATAGAAAATCTGTAAAGATAAATATATTTCATTTAGATATAGATTTTTATATTCGACCCTGCTACCTCGGGTCATAGTAAAATTGTATCGGCTGGCGTGCTCTGAACTGCAGTGTGCGCGCTTGAAAATCGCGCGCGTGTCTCCGATTTTTACCTCCGTCGATCAGACGGAGGTCTAGGAGCGCAACGTGAAATCTCCCGCCAAATAATTGTCATATGGGGAACCCACGACTCATAGTATTTCCAATAGGGATCGTCATGGTTCCCGACGAAATCTTGAATCTTTTCTTTGGACACAAATGAATGCTTACGTCACAAAAGGTGTGTATCCTTTGCAGCCCTTCCACCGGGTCTCTTTATTCGAGGGTACTAAATTCGCGCGTGTACTTATAGCTTCGCGCTGGTACAGATGGCCGGTATGCGACGAAGACAAACCTGCGCTTTCATAAAAAGTAAATTTTCACGAAAGAAAAACTCGCATTCCAGATAGTATAATTGGAAACTTCCTCGAAAATCTCTGAATCGGCAAAAAGATAAAGGACGAGTGTCATTCACCAGGATGCGAGTCGGAAGTGAGAAGTCAAATTCAAAGTCAGAGGTCAAAAACGTAAAACTCCGAAGAACTCTCTCGGCTTTTTCTTTTCTTTTTTTTTTAGTTGGGGGGTTGAGGGTTGGGAAGATAGCGACTGAAAAAATATATCTTCCCATGCTTCAATCGTTATCTGTGAATCCGATCAACAACCTAGCCGGATAATCTGTCAAAAATTATCCGTCGTCTGGGTATGGTTGAAGGGTCATCGGAAGCTCGAACTGTGATACAGGCAAAAACTGTTGTTGTTGTAGTCTGGAAAAATAACTCTGCCTCACGAGGCGCTCTCTCGGCTTTTTCTTTTCCTTTTGTTTGAAGATGGGGGGGGGGGGAGATAGCGACTGGAAATATATATATCTTCCCATGATACTTCAATCGTGCGCTCATGAATTCCACGGAAAAGCGGACATTGCTAAACAGCCCTTTTTCGCATAAAATTCACTCCACATTCTGTCGTAGACCCTATATTAGCATGCTGTTTGTTTTATTCGCTTCCTATGATCCCCGGGAACAAGCCAATAATAGAGAAGATGTGTTTTAATAGCGAAATATTTTTCCCGCAATTTTTTAACATGAAGAACTCGGGAAATTCTAAATTGTCAAAGAAGAAAAATTGCACTTTACTGAAAACTATACTATTTTGAAACATCTGCAGAAATGATATGCATGTGGCGGGAGCTGTATACCTTAGTAAAAATAAGAGGTCAGAGTTTTAATTTTCTAAGTAGAAGAGATAAATTCACTCTAGGAATACTTTTTTGAAGAAAATGTGTAATTAATAAAGCACTTTTACCGATAAGATTTAAAAAGCGCACTCGTGATTCCATCGCGATTTTTTGTCGATTCCGTCACGGACTAGATTTAAACCCTGGGATGATCCAGTCGCGTTTTTCTCACGATGAAAAAAATCTTATCATCCTTGGGTACTGTATGTTATTAAGAGATGTCATATAAGAATAGTCAGATTGAAACAGAGCAGCAAAAAAATAGACAAGCAACACTAGTCAAGAGTCATGTCAGTTTCAGGTGATTCCGTCACGAACATTTCGAAGCATGATTTACTGAAAATGCTGGATCATCTGTAGATTTTTCATGGATCCGTAAACAGATGTCATATAGAATAGCAAACTAAACTTGAAACTACATGGGTATGACCACGGAACTTCCGAGTACATGACTTTGAATAAAGAAAAAAGTCTTCCCAACGGTGATTCCGTCACGGTGGAATTCATGATCTGTGAATCCGATCAACAACCTAGCCGGACAATCTGTCAAAAATTATCCGTCGTCTGGGTAAGGTTGAAGGGTAATCGGAAGCTCGGACTGTGATACAGGCAAAAACTGTTGTTGTTGTAGTCTAGAAAAATAACTGGCATGCACTCTATGGAGAAGGGCCTCGTGAGGCACAAAGTGCAATTTTTTGTTGTTGTTTATCTGCAAATCCACTCAACTCGATGGGTATCTTTCACTTGTTCTCACAGTTGCCTGGCCTGTGTGATATTGGGTGGTCGAAGTCTACGTATAGTTTTTTTCAATAAATTATGGAAATTAATATAAACATATATACAGATATTTTTTAAATAGATTTTTTTATAAGTGTATTTCTCTTTCATCTTTGGCTCAATTAAAGTCATTCTCTAAAATGTGAAGCCGAGTTAATACAGTTTTTAATTATCTACCAACCCCTGTCCTCTATGACATAGAATAAAAGAGAAGTTGGGAATAGAACCGCTCAACACAGTCATTTCTAAACATCAAGTTGTACATAAGTATTTTTACTTACTCTGTACAAGCTGAGGGCATTTTTGTGGCTTTTGAAAATTTTGAGATTTTTGCGAGTCTGTCCATATTTAACTAAGCGACGTCCAAGCGAGCTAATGTACGCGCGTTATATTCATATCAAGTATGGTGCGGCTTGTGTTCAATGAGGCTTGGAATGTTTATACAATTAATTTTCTTCTCACTGTTACACAATAAATATTTGCTGCGTGGAATCCAGTCATTTGTTCCATAGGGGCAATATTCTCATCAGCCATCACCATTCAATGTGAATGTGATACATGTACAAGTCCATGGTCATTGATACAGTAAGGTGAAGGCGAGGCTGACCTGTAACACCAGTATACAAAATTATACCGAGCGCATTGAATCCTCATCATATGATGTTGAGACAGATCAGAACGAAGTGTCGGTAAAATCAGGTGTGTTTTGAAGAGCATTCTCTCATCAATGATGATGCTATACTGTACACATACAAAATATGAAGTGTTGCTGTGTTGGGCCTATAGCACAAAATCACAAGCAAGTTGGTACAACTAGGCACACAGGGTCTCATTTCTGTCGCTAACGTGTTGATTTGGGTGAGGGGATCCTCTCATGGGGAGGTGTGGGTGGGATGGGACCTAATGTCTCAAGCACTTTTCCAGGTTTTCCATCAATATACTCTATTCCATACCCAATATTTCAAGCACGTCAAATCAAACAAAAATTATTTGCTGGGAATGTGACTTTCACATCCCTGTCTGGACATGCTAGTGAGGAACCCTCAATCCCAGATTAATTACCATTGATGAAGCTAACGTCCAACAAATGCAAAATTGAGCTTGGCATCCGACCGTATGTTATTCAGTGATGTATTACGCTGCGGACCCTGTTGCCTCGACGGAGGTCTTTGCGCTCATCCAGCGCTTGTTGCTTATGAGGCGCATTGAAACTAAGCGACCATATGACTCTCCATGGAGCAGATCATGGGAGTTCACCCATACACAGATGACATATTTCGGTAGATACTTCATGTAGGAAGCTATTGTCCAAGTCTTTGTGCAGCTGAAAAGGCTCCATGTCTAGACATATTGTTGTCCCCAGACTGAACTATTGTATGCATTGTCTCGTGAATCTTACATGGAGTATGAACCCATATTTCGATACTAAGCAACAATATCACCATGACAAACTCAACGGATCGTGTTAACTGTTGGAATATCAGCATGATGTATAGCAAGTACACTACATGTAGTTACTTGAATCAGGAATGAAGAGGAAAATCTTACCGGGCATCGTGGTGATCCAGCGCCGTGTTGATAGCAATGCGTGTTATCCAAATCTTCCCGGTGATGTGCTGAACTTGTGCGGAAATCATGTCCTAATATACCTTAGTTTAATGTTTGCATATTCTTCAATGTCAATATTCAAGTTAATTAACTACCGACTATTTTACTTCTTACAAACGTTTTGTATCAAAATTTCGATTTGTCCGCTCTATCTAGGCACAAAAATGACATTGAGAGACTAAGCTTTCGATTTTTTAATGCACAGCAAATTGATTTGCATATACTGTGCATGCTGGGGCCGATGTAAGGAACCGTGCTTCAATCCCGGAGGTAAATAATGTGATAGGCTCTTCTGCCCAAAGGCCCACTGTGTAAACATCGACGAGGACAAGCCAACCCCTCACATGTAAATGAAGTAAGCGTTAATCAGTGATTGTAGGTGAGTTTGTCTGGTATATGCCTCCACTCTAATTTCTGGAGTACCGGTACATTATCTAGAATGTGTATTCATTTCGGAGAGTTTATTGCCTTATTCATTGGGTTGTATTAATGATTTTTTTTTTCAGATTTGAGGCCCAGTTGGTCTACACTGACTATTGTAACAATTATACCAAGTAACTCCTTCCCATTCAAACTCAATTTTCAATTTTCGAGACATTCAAAGTCAATGAATCTTGAAGACATGGAGTCAGTCCACAATTATCTTCCAGATTTGGACGGTGCCTCACATGACCTGTACAGTATAAGGTAACACGTGGTAACTTTGGCACAACTTTATCTCCAAGCTGATTTGGAGACCAGAATCACACTATGTCAACAGTGTATGTCAAGTTACAGTCGTGTCTTCTTTCTTAACTTTCGGTCGTGTATTGGTTTAATTGTCAGTGAAACTTGGCGACGGGAGGAATTGACGTATGGGGCTGAAGGAACAGGCGTGATATTCAGCATTCAGTAACCGGCCAGTCAACGGTTGACGTGGCTTTTCTTCTTCAAACGATGTTAACTCATTTGAACAAGACTTTTACGAACTATATATCGATCTATATATACTACAGATCGAATAGTCTAGATAAATGTAAATCATTAACAAAAACAAAGAGGAACTAGGGAGAATGAGTTTTCACAACAATCTAGCTCTCTTAAATAGAGAATCTAATAGAAAAGTATGAACATATATACCATTCCCGGAACATTTAACGCGATAATGGCGAATAATAAGGCATATAGGGTATGTTCTATTTTCATAATCATGCAACATACCTGAATACTTACATACGTAGACGCGGGCATATATCGAAGCAAGCGAGTGCTGCCTACTAACCTCAGACGTAATTTATAAAGAATTCCCGCTTACGTAATCGAAATTGACAGACCTTACTTCGTAGGCACAAATTACAAACATAGCTAAATGTCATCCAATAGATAAGCGACAGTCAGCAGTTTTCAGGGATGCAAGCAAGGCATTACGACGTTCGTATCAGTATTCATTATCACTGATCAGTATTCTTAATTAATCGTGTTTTTTTCAGTCGCCATTTTCCTGAATTTTCAAGATTAAAAAACGATCAGTCGTCAATCAGACGCGTGAATATCGAGAAAACTAAATAAGAAAAAAGCGAATTTTCTCGCGATATGGTTTGTAAATCGTTTACCGTATACGATCCTTTGGTGATCTGGGGTCGCCGATCGCGAAGGAATCGGGGTTTTTTCAAGGCGCGAGGACATCGTGAGGCGGAGGAATATATGACACAGAGGACGTGAGGACCGCGAACTTTGAACTAACTTGAACAGTTATTGTAGATTTGTTGATGGAAAGAGCTATATTAATAAACTGTACTGTATACATGTATAAGATAACCGGTTAATATCCATAACTCACGTTTTTTTTTGTCACTTACAAGCCAAAGTAGAGCGTATGTAGAGCGTATGTTGGAAATATCTATACTATAAAATAACCTTCTTAAGCGTGCCTCCGTTGATGTCTGCTACTGTGGCGAAGCGTCCATCTTACAGGTTTGTGTAAGATCGCCCTGGACGGCAATGAGTTAATGCACATCAATCCGTTCACAGCTAAGTTCCTCCTATATACATTTAACATGGGATAAAAATAAAGAATGTCAGGTTTTTTCTCTATAGGTCATAACTGGTGTTGAGTTCACCATGGATTGCATTATCAGAATAATTATGGTATTAATCTAAAGTGAAATATAGTGTGCATAAAAATATATGTTATAGGGGTTTCCATTCACGCTTTGGCACATTCAATCACTTAAATCTTCAAACTTTTAAGATGCGAATATCGTTAAATAATCACTGTTGATATGAGAATATGGTCAAAAAATAAAGGTCAAGTTATTTGTATTGATTTTAAGAATATTCACGGCAGTGATTTCAAATTTATATTAAAAACATACAAATGCAGTCTGACTGGGATTAAGTATTCGTGATACAATAAGTCAGATATCTATGATGATCATTCAGGCTAAACCTTGCCGCTCTGCATTCTGCTATAGCCTCAATCGCTTGTATCGATTTTTATCCATTGTTTATTTATTCGCGATTTAAGAAAAAATCGAATCACGATGTCGCCTTTTATTCGAGAAAAAATTCTCAATTAATAAATGATTGAGAACAGAAAAAATACGATTTAATATTTAAAAAAAACATTTTCACGCGCTTTGGGAAACCGCCACTTCAAGAAAATTTCACGAGATAAATTGGGGCCATTGCTATTTATTATCTATATTAATGACCTGATATCTGTTTCAAGTGTCTTGAAAATTATATTATTCGCAGATGATACAAGCACAATGTTATCTCATCATAATCCTGCTGCACTTTTTCAAATGATGTCTGAAGAATTGTTGTTTTATATAATTGGCTTTCCAGTAATAAGCTCTCTTTATATGTAACAAAAACGAAATTTATGCTTATCAAACCTAACTGTAGAACTAATAGTTCTTTCAATCCAATATTATCTATTATGGGGCACGATATAGAAAAGGTTGACAATTTTAAATTTCTTGGAGTTCATTTGAGTGAAAAACTAACCTGGACGAAACACATTAACGAAATATGTAAAAAGGTATCACGAAATTTGGGTTTGATAAATACAATTAAACACAGCCTCAATAAGAGAACTTTATATCTACTTTATTACTCCCTTATTTTCCCCTATCTATCATATTGTAATATTGTTTGGGGTAACACTTTTTCCACGCACCTTAAGTCTCTTATTACCCTTCAAAAACGAGCAATAAGAATTATATCTCTCGTAGGCCCTACATCCTTCAGAACATACTGCTCCGTTATTTTCCAGACTTAAAATATTGCCTCTGTTAGTTTTGAATCAGTATCTTATTTTGCAACTGTCTCATAAATGTATCCATCATAGATCACTTCTACCATCAATGTTTAATAATTACTTGACAAGATTAAGTGACATACACCAGTATCCCACAAGAGGTTCTGCTACGAAATTATATCGCTATCCATTTCGGTCTTGTCTTTCTCTACACGCAGCTAAAATTAAGGCTCCTAGGGAATGGAATAAATTGCCCTCCCATCTACAAATTTGCATATCAATTTCTCATTTTAAATACCTTCTTAAAGCCTTTCTACTAGCATCATAACCTTTGCACATATTAGCCATATCTAATATAATAATGAGTAAATACATAGTCCAATATCATATTAATCCTTTATTCACTTTCTACCACTATGCTTTGTTTATAAGACTTTGTAATTCGTTGCCTCACACAAACATCTCAGAGATTGTATCAATGCATCTTTTCTGTTTATTCTTTGGGATATAACAAGCCCTTTGGGGTTTTCTCCCGCCACCCTAATATTTACGGAACTCATACTATGTGAGATATTGTAACTTCTGCTTTTTTCTTTATATATGTTGTATTTTGGATGGTGAATAAAAGATACCAATACCAAAAACGATTCATTCTCGAACGATAATTGGAAATGCTTCCTTAAGGATGTTCGCTGGTGGTAAATCAAAGTAATTAACTTTTTGAATAATGTGAGTTGTTGCATTCACAATTGTGTAATATGTGGAAAAACAGAAAGAAAAAATATAGGCTGGTGTGCATTTTTAGTTGTAGGCAACATTAAGTGGACTGACCCATGCTCCATTTGATAGCCCAGAAAACATAGGGAATAGCCCTAGTTTTGAAGCATATTCATGAAAAATTCATATAATTAGTATTTAACTTTTTCTCATATTATAACTGTTTGCAGATAATCACAATGTCTATCAAATTTTATCAAATTGGATGGATGTTGGTGTGCAAAAATTCTCAGCCAGAAGGCTTTCAAAGGAAATCACTATCTCTTAACCTAGGAAAGGGAGATAACCCAATATGAAAAACAGGCAAAATGGCCGCCAAAGCCAAAAATCAACAGCGGATATCCTTAATACAAATGGTTATCCAAGTCGTTATTTGGAGTCTATTCTACCTGAGTCGCGTTTTGTTTATTGATGTTCATATGAACAACGTTATGATCTTAGTTAAACGATATTCACAGCCCTGGTTGAACGAAATTATTTACAAGTCACGAAAACCTATGATCAAAGATATTCACCCACGATGGTACATTTCTGTTAATGTGTGATATCCACTTTTCCGATATGAAATTTGAGAAATTTTGAGTGAAGCCGCCTACTGGTATAGCCTTGTCGAGTTAGTTTCTGCACACTTGTTTTGTGGCATTTACTGAACTCATCATTTTTACACAGGATCTAGCAAATGCTAATAGGCACGATATGTACGGGCATTATGCAAGACGTGGTGGCTAGTATGTAAGAGTAAATGGTTTATGAATCTCCGAAGGCTTTTCTCATTTCTCGTCGATGCGAATGAACAGCGATTCCCCCCCGAAAACGACGGCCGTGCTGATTTCCAATTTAAATTATCAGTTGTTTGTTGTCGGAATCTTCAATCTACCGCTTGGGAGAAATCCACCGACAAATTGTACTGTTCCAACGGCGTAAACGAGCAGACATACTGGGCATTTTTTTTATTATTGAAGGAATACGGACTCGATCAAAACCTTAGTAAAGCCATACATCATGACAACGTTTTAAATCTCGTGCTGACTAATTTCCCCTTGTCCCTTTTCCCCTGTGATACGGTTGTTTTTTCCAGATATAGAAACATTAGGACAGACTTCACCATACCCAAGCTAACCAGCGATATTTTCTCGATTGAAAAACAATAACCAACAGGAAAAAAATAAGATTCGCTACTGATGGAAGTTTCATCCCCGAAGCTTACCCTCTGCACAAATTATTGCAATAATAGTGACTGGTAAACATGGCGGAGAATGAATCGCTTGCTTGGCGGTGGTCATCACAGACATGTTCTGGAAATGACTCTCTTTCTATTAATACACCTTCTTTCGTGCCGTTTCTTCTATCAAGCGGTCAAATAATTCATTTTTCATCAGATGACTTGACAGTGCTATTACATCATCGCTCTTAAATATTCGTATTTAATACCGCTCAACCCGATGCTGAAGGCCGCGTGGTCATGCCTTTCAGGATGTTCACATGCACATCTCCCTAGTATAATCCGTGGCGTATCCGACTCCTACTCCTTCTCCTCCTCCTCCTCCGCTTTACTAACTGCACAGCGGGTCGCATAGGTGTGGCGCTTGATAGGGTGGGGCAGGAGACCTGGGGTTTTCGCTACCTGAGATTCCATGGAAATCTACAAAAGGTTGCAAAGATTGGTATAACCTTCTGATTACCAAGCCTGTAAAACCATTATCACAGAATAAATGGGAGTCCAGATTAAATATACAGCATATCAGCTGGCCCAATGTTCACGCACTACCGTTTAAAACGACTGCCTGTTCTACATTAATATATTTTCAGTTTCGAATTAACAACAGAATTTTAGCGACAAACTACGTTTTAAAAAATTTTGGTATAAAGGACAGTGACTCCTGTTCATTCTGTGACTATCAGAGGGAGACCATGGAACATTTATTTTGGGACTGTGATTATATCCGCCAACTCTGGCGAGACATCGAGACATGGTTACGTAATAAAACAAAATTACCCATTACATTTGACGCTAACATCGTCCTTTTCGGAGAGACCACGAAATTAAACTTTTCAACTATATTAAATCTAATTTTAATTGTAGTCAAGTACTAGATTTATCAGTCAAAAATAAAAGGTCCAAAACTGTCAATTTTTGCGATTCAAAATATCATTAAAGATTTGAAATTGAAAAATACGCAGCAATTAGGAAATCAAAAATCGAAAGGTTCAACAAAATTTTGGAACTATGACTCGATGGAATAATTTAGTGTATCATTCAGAATGACATATACCCTATTAAGATTGACTGCGAAATTATATCGCTATCCATTTCGGTCATGTCTTTCTCTACACACAGCTAAAATTAAGGCTCCTAGGGAATGGAATAAATTGCCCTCCCATCTACAAATTTGCATATCAATTTCTCATTTTAAATACCTTCTTAAAGCCTTTCTACTAGCATCATAAGCTTTGCACATATTAGCCATATCTAATATAATAATGAGTAAATACATAGTCCAATATCACATTACTTCTTTATTCACTTTCTACCACTATGCTTTGTTTATAAGACTTTGTAATTCGTTGCCTCACACAAACATCTCAGAGATTGTATCAATGCATCTTTTCTGTTTATTCTTTGGGATATAACAAGCCCTTTCGGGTTTTCTCCCGCCACCCTAATATTTACGGAACTCATACTATGTGAGATATTGTAACTTCTGTTTTTTTCTTTATATATGTTGTATTTTGGATAGTGAATAAAAGATACCAATACCAAAAACGATTCATTCTCGAACGATAATTGGAAATGCTTCCTTAAGGATGTTCGCTGGTGGTAAATCAAAGTAATTAACTTTTTGAATAATGTGAGTTGTTGCATTCATAATTGTGTAATATGTGGAAAAACAGAAAGAAAAAATATAGGCTGGTGTGCATTTTAAGTTGTAGGCAACATTAAGTGGACTGACCCATGCTCCATTTGATAACCCAGAAAACATAGGGAATAGCCCTAGTTTTGAAGCATATTCATGAAAAATTCATATAATTAGTATTTAACTTTTTCTCATATTATAACTGTTTGCACAATGTCTATCAAAATTTATCAAATTGGATGGATGTTGGTGTGCAAAAATTCTCAGCCAGAAGGCTTTCAAAGGAAATCACTAGCTCTTAACCTAGGAAAGGGAGATAACCCAATATGAAAAACAGGCAAAATGGCCGCCAAAGCCAAAAATCACCAGCGGATATCCTTAACACAAATGGTTATCCAAGTCGTTATTTGGAGTCTATTCTACCTGAGTCGCGTTTTGTTTATTGATGTTCATATGAACAACGTTATGATCTTAGTTAAACGATATTCACAGCCCTGGTTGAACGAAATTATTTACAAGTTCCGAAAACCTATGATCAAAGATATTCACCCACGATGGTACATTTCTGTTAATGTGTGATATCCACTTTTCCGATATGAAATTTGAGAAATTTTGAGTGAAGCCGCTTACTGGTATAGCCTTGTCGAGTTAGTTTCTGCACACTTGTTTTGTGGCATTTACTGAACTCATCATTTTTACACAGGATCTAGCAAATGCTAATAGGCACGATATGTACGGGCATTATGCAAGACGTGGTGGCTAGTATGTAAGAGTAAATGGTTTATGAATCTCCGAAGGCTTTTCTCATTTCTCGTCGATGCGAATGAACAGCGATTCCCCCCCGAAAACGACGGCCGTGCTGATTTCCAATTTAAATTATCAGTTGTTTGTTGTCGGAATCTTCAATCTACCGCTTGGGAGAAATCCACCGACAAATTGTACTGTTCCAACGGCGTAAACGAGCAGACATACTGGGCATTTTTTTTATTATTGAAGGAATACGGACTCGATCAAAACCTTAGTAAAGCCATACATCATGACAACGTTTTAAATCTCGTGCTGACTAATTTCCCCTTGTCCCTTTCACCCTGTGATACGGTTGTTTTTTCCAGACATAGAAACATTAGGACATACCCAAGCTAACCAGCGATATTTTCTCGATTAAAAGACAATAACCAACAGGAAAAAAATAAGATTCGCTACTGATGGAAGTTTCGTCCCCGAGGCTTACCCTCTGCACAAATTATTGCAATAATAGTGACTGGTAAACATGGCGGAGAATGAATCGCTTGCTTGGCGGTGGTCATCACAGACATGTTCTGGAAATGACTCTCTTTCTATTAATACACCTTCTTTCGTGCCGTTTCTTTTAACAAGCGGTCAAATAATTCATTTTTCATCAGATGACTTGACAGTGCTATTACATCATCGCTCTTAAATATTCGTATTTAATACCGCTCAACCCGATGCTGAAGGTCGCGTGGTCATGCCTTTCAGGATGTTCACATGCACATCTCCCTAGTATAATCCGTGGCGTATCCGACTCCTACTCCTTCTCCTCCTCCTCCTCCGCTTTACTAACTGCACAGCGGGTCGCATAGGTGTGGCGCTTGATAGGGTGGGGCAGGAGACCTGGGGTTTTCGCTACCTGAGATTCCATGGAAATCTACAAAAAGTTGCAAAGATTGGTATAACCTTCTGATTACCAAGCCTGTAAAACCATTATCACAGAATAAATGGGAGTCCAGATTAAATATACAGCATATCAGCTGGCCCAATGTTCACGCACTACCGTTTAAAACGACTGCCTGTTCTACATTAATATATTTTCAGTTTCGAATTAACAACAGAATTTTAGCGACAAACTACGTTTTAAAAAATTTTGGTATAAAGGACAGTGACTCCTGTTCATTCTGTGACTATCAGAGGGAGACCATGGAACATTTATTTTGGGACTGTGATTATATCCGCCAACTCTGGCGAGACATCGAGACATGGTTACGTAATAAAACAAAATTACCCATTACATTTGACGCTAACATCGTCCTTTTCGGAGAGACCACGAAATTAAACTTTTCAACTATATTAAATCTAATTTTAATTGTAGTCAAGTACTAGATTTATCAGTCAAAAATAAAAGGTCCAAAACTGTCAATTTTTGCGATTCAAAATATCATTAAAGATTTGAAATTGAAAAATACGCAGCAATTAGGAAATCAAAAATCGAAAGGTTCAACAAAATTTTGGAACTATGGCTCGATGGAATAATTTAGTGTATCATTCACAATGACATATACCCTATTAAGATTGACTGCGAAATTATATCGCTATCCATTTCGGTCATGTCATTCTCTACACACAGCTAAAATTAAGGCTCCTAGGGAATGGAATAAATTGCCCTCCCATCTACAAATTTGCATATCAATTTCTCATTTTAAATACCTTCTTAAAGCCTTTCTACTAGCATCATAAGCTTTGCACATATTAGCCATATCTAATATAATAATGAGTAAATACATAGTCCAATATCACATTACTTCTTTATTCACTTTCTACCACTATGCTTTGTTTATAAGACTTTGTAATTCGTTGCCTCACACAAACATCTCAGAGATTGTATCAATGCATCTTTTCTGTTTATTCTTTGGGATATAACAAGCCCTTTCGGGTTTTCTCCCGCCACCCTAATATTTACGGAACTCATACTATGTGAGATATTGTAACTTCTGTTTTTTTCTTTATATATGTTGTATTTTGGATAGTGAATAAAAGATACCAATACCAAAAACGATTCATTCTCGAACGATAATTGGAAATGCTTCCTTAAGGATGTTCGCTGGTGGTAAATCAAAGTAATTAACTTTTTGAATAATGTGAGTTGTTGCATTCATAATTGTGTAATATGTGGAAAAACAGAAAGAAAAAATATAGGCTGGTGTGCATTTTAAGTTGTAGGCAACATTAAGTGGACTGACCCATGCTCCATTTGATAACCCAGAAAACATAGGGAATAGCCCTAGTTTTGAAGCATATTCATGAAAAATTCATATAATTAGTATTTAACTTTTTCTCATATTATAACTGTTTGCACAATGTCCATCAAAATTTATCAAATTGGATGGATGTTGGTGTGCAAAAATTCTCAGCCAGAAGGCTTTCAAAGGAAATCACTAGCTCTTAACCTAGGAAAGGGAGATAACCCAATATGAAAAACAGGCAAAATGGCCGCCAAAGCCAAAAATCACCAGCGGATATCCTTAACACAAATGGTTATCCAAGTCGTTATTTGGAATCTATTCTACCTGAGTCGCGTTTTGTTTATTGATGTTCATATGAACAACGTTATGATCTTAGTTAAACGATATTCACAGCCCTGGTTGAACGAAATTATTTACAAGTTACGAAAACCTATGATCAAAGATATTCACACACGATGGTACATTTCTGTTAATGTGTGATATCCACTTTTCCGATATGAAATTTGAGAAATTTTGAGTGAAGCCGCTTAATGGTATAGCCTTGTCGAGTTAGTTTCTGCACACTTGTTTTGTGGCATTTACTGAACTCATCATTTTTACACAGGATCTAGCAAATGCTAATAGGCACGATATGTACGGGCATTATGCAAGACGTGGTGGCTAGTATGTAAGAGTAAATGGTTTATGAATCTCCGAAGGCTTTTCTCATTTCTCGTCGATGCGAATGAACAGCGATTCCCCCCCGAAAACGACGGCCGTGCTGATTTCCAATTTAAATTATCAGTTGTTTGTTGTCGGAATCTTCAATCTACCGCTTGGGAGAAATCCACCGACAAATTGTACTGTTCCAACGGCGTAAACGAGCAGACATACTGGGCATTTTTTTTATTATTGAAGGAATACGGACTCGATCAAAACCTTAGTAAAGCCATACATCATGACAACGTTTTAAATCTCGTGCTGACTAATTTCCCCTTGTCCCTTTCACCCTGTGATACGGTTGTTTTTTCCAGACATAGAAACATTAGGACAGACTTCACCATACCCAAGCTAACCAGCGATATTTTCTCGATTAAAAGACAATAACCAACAGGAAAAACAATAAGATTCGCTACTGATGGAAGTTTCGTCCCCGAGGCTTACCCTCTGCACAAATTATTGCAATAATAGTGACTGGTAAACATGGCGGAGAATGAATCGCTTGCTTGGCGGTGGTCATCACAGACATGTTCTGGAAATGACTCTCTTTCTATTAATACACCTTCTTTCGTGCCGTTTCTTCTATCAAGCGGTCAAATAATTCATTTTTCATCAGATGACTTGACAGTGCTATTACATCATCGCTCTTAAATATTCGTATTTAATACCGCTCAACCCGATGCTGAAGGCCGCGTGGTCATGCCTTTCAGGATGTTCACATGCACATCTCCCTAGTATAATCCGTGGCGTATCCGACTCCTACTCCTTCTCCTCCTCCTCCTCCGCTTTACTAACTGCACAGCGGGTCGCATAGGTGTGGCGCTTGATAGGGTGGGGCAGGAGACCTGGGGTTTTCGCTACCTGAGATTCCATGGAAATCTACAAAAGGTTGCAAAGATTGGTATAACCTTCTGATTACCAAGCCTGTAAAACCATTATCACAGAATAAATGGGAGTCCAGATTAAATATACAGCATATCAGCTGGCCAATGTTCACGCACTACCGTTTAAAACGACTGCCTGTTCTACATTAATATATTTTCAGTTTCGAATTAACAACAGAATTTTAGCGACAAACTACGTTTTAAAAAATTTTGGTATAAAGGACAGTGACTCCTGTTCATTCTGTGACTATCAGAGGGAGACCATGGAACATTTATTTTGGGACTGTGATTATATCCGCCAACTCTGGCGAGACATCGAGACATGGTTACGTAATAAAACAAAATTACCCATTACATTTGACGCTAACATCGTCCTTTTCGGAGAGACCACGAAATTAAACTTTTCAACTATATTAAATCTAATTTTAATTGTAGTCAAGTACTAGATTTATCAGTCAAAAATAAAAGGTCCAAAACTGTCAATTTTTGCGATTCAAAATATCATTAAAGATTTGAAATTGAAAAATACGCAGCAATTAGGAAATCAAAAATCGAAAGGTTCAACAAAATTTTGGAACTATGGCTCGATGGAATAATTTAGTGTATCATTCACAATGACATATACCCTATTAAGATTGACTGCGAAATTATATCGCTATCCATTTCGGTCATGTCATTCTCTACACACAGCTAAAATTAAGGCTCCTAGGGAATGGAATAAATTGCCCTCCCATCTACAAATTTGCATATCAATTTCTCATTTTAAATACCTTCTTCAAGCCTTTCTACTAGCATCATAAGCTTTGCACATATTAGCCATATCTAATATAATAATGAGTAAATACATAGTCCAATATCACATTACTTCTTTATTCACTTTCTACCACTATGCTTTGTTTATAAGACTTTGTAATTCGTTGCCTCACACAAACATCTCAGAGATTGTATCAATGCATCTTTTCTGTTTATTCTTTGGGATATAACAAGCCCTTTCGGGTTTTCTCCCGCCACCCTAATATTTACGGAACTCATACTATGTGAGATATTGTAACTTCTGTTTTTTTCTTTATATATGTTGTATTTTGGATGGTGAATAAAAGATACCAATACCAAAAACGATTCATTCTCGAACGATAATTGGAAATGCTTCCTTAAGGATGTTCGCTGGTGGTAAATCAAAGTAATTAACTTTTTGAATAATGTGAGTTGTTGCATTCATAATTGTGTAATATGTGGAAAAACAGAAAGAAAAAATATAGGCTGGTGTGCATTTTAAGTTGTAGGCAACATTAAGTGGACTGACCCATGCTCCATTTGATAACCCAGAAAACATAGGGAATAGCCCTAGTTTTGAAGCATATTCATGAAAAATTCATATAATTAGTATTTAACTTTTTCTCATATTATAACTGTTTGCACAATGTCTATCAAAATTTATCAAATTGGATGGATGTTGGTGTGCAAAAATTCTCAGCCAGAAGGCTTTCAAAGGAAATCACTAGCTCTTAACCTAGGAAAGGGAGATAACCCAATATGAAAAACAGGCAAAATGGCCGCCAAAGCCAAAAATCACCAGCGGATATCCTTAACACAAATGGTTATCCAAGTCGTTATTTGGAGTCTATTCTACCTGAGTCGCGTTTTGTTTATTGATGTTCATATGAACAACGTTATGATCTTAGTTAAACGATATTCACAGCCCTGGTTGAACGAAATTATTTACAAGTTACGAAAACCTATGATCAAAGATATTCACCCACGATGGTACATTTCTGTTAATGTGTGATATCCACTTTTCCGATATGAAATTTGAGAAATTTTGAGTGAAGCCGCTTACTGGTATAGCCTTGTCGAGTTAGTTTCTGCACACTTGTTTTGTGGCATTTACTGAACTCATCATTTTTACACAGGATCTAGCAAATGCTAATAGGCACGATATGTACGGGCATTATGCAAGACGTGGTGGCTAGTATGTAAGAGTAAATGGTTTATGAATCTCCGAAGGCTTTTCTCATTTCTCGTCGATGCGAATGAACAGCGATTCCCCCCCGAAAACGACGGCCGTGCTGATTTCCAATTTAAATTATCAGTTGTTTGTTGTCGGAATCTTCAATCTACCGCTTGGGAGAAATCCACCGACAAATTGTACTGTTCCAACGGCGTAAACGAGCAGACATACTGGGCATTTTTTTTATTATTGAAGGAATACGGACTCGATCAAAACCTTAGTAAAGCCATACATCATGGCAACGTTTTAAATCTCGTGCTGACTAATTTCCCCTTGTCCCTTTTCCCCTGTGATACGGTTGTTTTTTCCAGACATAGAAACATTAGGACAGACTTCACCATACCCAAGCTAACCAGCGATATTTTCTCGATTGAAAAACAATAACCAACAGGAAAAAAATAAGATTCGCTACTGATGGAAGTTTCATCCCCGAGGCTTACCCTCTGCACAAATTATTGCAATAATAGTGACTGGTAAACATGGCGGAGAATGAATCGCTTGCTTGGCGGTGGTCATCACAGACATGTTCTGGAAATGACTCTCTTTCTATTAATACACCTTCTTTCGTGCCGTTTCTTTTAACAAGCGGTCAAATAATTCATTTTTCATCAGATGACTTGACAGTGCTATTACATCATCGCTCTTAAATATTCGTATTTAATACCGCTCAACCCGATGCTGAAGGCCGCGTGGTCATGCCTTTCATGATGTTCACATGCACATCTCCCTAGTATAATCCGTGGCGTGTCCGACTCCTACTCCTTCTCCTCCTCCTCCTCCTCCGCTTTACTAACTGCACAGCGGGTCGCCTAGGTGTGGCGCTTGATAGGGTGGGGCAGGAGACCTGGGGTTTTCGCTACCTGAGATTCCATGGAAATCTACAAAAAGTTGCAAAGATTGGTATAACCTTCTGATTACCAAGCCTGTAAAACCATTATCACAGAATAAATGGGAGTCCAGATTAAATATACAGCATATCAGCTGGCCCAATGTTCACACACTACCGTTTAAAACGACTGCCTGTTCTACATTAATATATTTTCAGTTTCGAATTAACAACAGAATTTTAGCGACAAACTACGTTTTAAAAAATTTTGGTATAAAGGACAGTGACCCCTGTTCATTCTGTGACTATCAGAGGGAGACCATGGAACATTTATTTTGGGACTGTGATTATATCCGCCAACTCTGGCGAGACATCGAGACATGGTTAGGTAATAAAACAAAATTACCCATTACATTTGACGCTAACATCGTCCTTTTCGGAGAGACCACGAAATTGAACTTTTCAACTATATTATATCTAATTTTAATTGTAGTCAAGTACTAGATTTATCAGTCAAAAATAAAAGGTCGAAAAATGCCAATTTTTGCGATTCAAAATGTCATTAAAGATTTGAAATTGAAAAATACGCAGCAATTAGGAAATCAAAAATCGAAAGGTTCAACAAAATTTTGGAACCATGGCTCGATGGAATAATTTAATGTATCATTCACAATGACATATACCCTATTAAGATTGACTGCTATAAGAAAAAAGAGATAAGGTACTGTAGACTTTGAATGTCATGTCAAACGTCAGCAGAACTTATTGAAATGTATATATATATATGACTAATTATTATATGACTGTGCGTGTTACTCTTTCTCCATTGGACTATTCGCCGTCAAGTGGCTATCGCTAATTTTTCATATTGACTCCGAAGCGGGTCCATAAATGTGATATTGACTCGGCGTGACGTATGCGTCTGCTCAGCCAATGGAAATAGTCGTTGGATTGGCCGTCGGTGTACAATTTGGCTGACAGCAGGTACGAGATAGTCGGGAGCAAAGGAAATACCTTATTATATGCTATATTCTAACTGCTTTCACCAATTTAACGAAAAGGAGACGTCAGTGTCATATAATAAAACAATTATAGTCTTTTGATATCGGTCAATATGTGGTTTTGTGGACCTGAGAAAACAATATTGTTTTCTCAGGTCCACAAAACCACATATTGACCTCATCAAAAGACTGTAATTGTATAATGTTCACCTATTTATATTAGTCCATGGGCCCAGGCATATATCTGTACCATCAGAGGAAACCAAACTTTAGGGCTACTAAGTTATTGGTAGGGACTATATGATTATTTCAATATGTGATAACCGTTCCAGAAGAGCAGCTTAGTGTATATTTTGCATTTTTACCATTTTACCATTCTGAGATATTGACTTTTTTGGGGAAAATGACACAATGGACTACTGACACATCCCATGAAGGTAATATCATTCAATAACAGCTCCGGATATCCAGAATAGTTATCTGCACAGTTACAACAACCATACTTCCCATCTTGAGGCACATGCTTTAGTTTGGTATTCAAACGGCTGATTTGCACGCTGGATTTTGTGAAATTTTGCGGATTTATTATTATCATTATTTACGGAATGTTGTGTGTCCCATATGAGTGCCACAGTCCTAATGGATCAGCTACCCATATGTACCTTGTTTGCAGGGAAGCACAAAGGAGGACCATCCAGCTGGTTTCAACAAAGTTGTAGAATTTTTCCTTCCCATACCCCCGAAATGCACATTGCGGCTGAATATATGAAAATTACAATGTAGCTCAAATTTGATATAATCTTTCGCCCCACCAGAAATGTTTCAGGTTGTGCACACTGGAAAGTATATAAATGTATTTTATAATGTCATAAGTGTATTGTATAATAAATACTGGTCCTAGGGGGCCACACCTGCAATAACACTGGTGAAAACCCAGACTCCTACTTGCCCGTTTTGTTTTCTAGGTTATACCTAGTATTCA
The DNA here is from genome assembly GCA_036873755.1 of Hanleya hanleyi. Classification (NCBI taxonomy): domain Eukaryota; kingdom Metazoa; phylum Mollusca; class Polyplacophora; order Lepidopleurida; family Hanleyidae; genus Hanleya; species Hanleya hanleyi. The sequence continues at coordinate 20,966 of JAVTVY010006697.1, read as the reverse complement.
TTGTTTAGTATCTGTGGGTGCAAGTTTCGGGTTATTTTAGGTCGAAAATTCTTATTTCTGACCAGCGAAACCCTCATCAGGGAGCCTATACGCATTGACCGTTATGGTCAGATTTTTTATTTTTTCAGTATTTCACTGATGCTTTTACCCCGCCTATAGCATAATTGTGGCTGGCTGGTAAAGTTTTCGGCATGTTTGTTTGTGATCCAGTATTTTTTTAAGATCCCTTTCAGCCATTTCGTGTATGGATTGAAAGTCGTTATGACGCATACGTCGTTTCAGTACAGACTTATTCTGTATGCCCTCGTTCCTCTTGAGGTATTTGTTTCTGTCGGTAATTTCCGAGGTAGAGTATCCTCTCATTTTAAGCTTTTGCTTGAAGTATTCTGACTAGTCTATGTAGTCTGCAGTATTATTGCAGTTTCGTATACATATCTTTCAGTTCTCCCGTAATGTGCTGATTTGCTGTATAGGTATTTGTAGGTTTCAGTTGGCTTTGTTTAGCATTTCACATCAAGTATTGAGTCAGTCGAACATCTTTTCCCCTTGAAAACGGCAACGTCTAGATAATTGACCTCGTTTTCAGATATTTCATACGTGAATTTCAATGGAGTATGTGCGTTATTAGCCATCTCAAAGAAACTCTCAGCTACGGCTTTATTTGCCTGTAGTAGTATGAAGCCATCATCCCGAAAAGTTTGTGTAATATAATCATTTCTTTGTGTGGGAATGTGGCAATTAGCTGATTGATATGCTTATATATCGCTATATCGCACAGTTCCGGGGAAGGGACTGCTCCCCGTGGTGCTTATTCAGTTAGCTTTGTTTAGGATTTCACATCAAGTATTGAGTCAGTCAAATATCTCTTCCCCTTGAAAACGGCAACGTCTAGATAATTCGCCTCGTTTTCAGATATTTCATACGTGAATTTCAATAGAGGATGTGCGTTATTAGCCATCTCAAAGAAACTCTAAGCTACGGCTTTATTTGCCTGTAGCAGTATGAAGCCATCATCCCGAAAAGTTTGTGTGATATAATCATTTCTTTGTGTGGGAATGTGGCAATTAGCTGATTGATATGCTTGTATATCGCTATATCGCACAGTTACAGGGAAGGGACTGCTCCCCGTGATGCTCCGACAATATGTCTGAAGTGTTAGTCCTGAAACCTGGATTCATACTTTTCAAGAATCAATCGTGCTATTTCAAGCAACAGATCGATGGGAGGTTTTTGGATATATAATCCATGTTTTCGTATAGGTAGTCAGATCACTTTTTAGTGCTTCTAGGATTTCATTGAATCCGAGGTTCGTGTATAACGAGGTAATGTCATACGTAATAAGTAACGTATCCGTTGGTATCCGACGTTGTACAATCTCATTGATGAATACTGAAGTATCGGCTGAGTAGGTTTCTCGTTCCCACACTATGGGGATAAGAAAAAATCCAGGTAGCGCCCTAGTTTTTCAGTAGGGGCCCCGCATTGAGGTAGCTCAGGTTTTACAGGATCAAGTTTTTTAATAGCCTCTTCTACCTGATGTATTATTGGTAGGAGATATGGTGTAGGCTTCCTGGTCGAAACTTTCAGCAGAAAATTCAAAGTCTCTGACTAAGACTCCACTAGCATTCAACCTAGCGACTGTCTGTAGTACCGTACCATTTTCATGGTGTTTTCCATATTCATGGATTTTATGTCGGTATAATGTATACCATCGTACAGCTGTCTTTGCGCTTCCACTATGTAGTCCTTTTCATAAGAATTACGGTGGTATTGTTTTTATCAGCTCGTCCTTCTGTGCACAAGATTATATTCTTTGTGTTTGAGAAAGCGAGAAAAATGACGGCTGGTAATAGCCTTCTTCTTTAGTTTCCGTCTAGCCATATTGTCTATGGGTACTGAATATCTCTCCGTGGCTTTGTGCCGTGTAAAGAGATGGCCGGACATTGGCAAATGTATAGGCTATATACCTAGCAGGTGTTCTCTTATAGGACAGAAATGTTTCTGGTGTGCGCTGATTGGTCCACTCTTTGGTGAATCTCATTGGATAATTTTGGCGCTCACACAGGGCTGCATTGTTTGCTGCAATCCCCTCTTTTTGCTCAAGTTTCGGTCAGTTTACCCATCAGTGTGGCACAGCCAGTGTATAGGCTGATTGAGACAGAGATAAATATATTTTCTCGATTTGGCGAGCCTGTATTAAAAGCGCAGCTGTCTGTTCAGTACAGTGTAGGCGAATTAGTGTATATCGCACCTCTCAGAATGTATTAAAATAAACATGTATAATGTAGTATTCAGACTGACACAGTATAATTAACTTGTATGTCAGACTCATACTGCATTAGCTGCATTGATTTCTAACGTCCTTCTGTGCACAAGATTATATTCTTTGTGTTTGAGAAAACGAGAAATTTGACAGCTGGTTTTTGCTTTCTTCTCCAGTTTCCGTCTAGCCATATTGTCTATGGGTATAGTGAATATCTCTCCGTGGCTTTGTGCCGTGTAAAGAGATGATATTATATGGGCAATATGGCGCAAGAACAAAGTACCTGCTGGTTTGTTTAGCACATGCAGATAAACCATATGACAATGGAGGCCGAGGTCTCTTTTCAAGACAACGGTATATGCGGCTTTAGATATCTGCTGGTTTGTATAGCACATACAGGTATACCGGAAATATGACAATGGAGGCAAGTCTAGCAGGACAGTAATAATTGTCTTCTGTTTTGACTGGAGGTATAGTTCACCACGGGCAATCATGGTCGGGTCTGGGTAATGCCACAGAAATTACTACGAGGATCAAAGAAGACCAAAGGTCAACTTCGATACACGTGTTGAACCAGCGAGACACGAAGTCAAGTCATATAGTATAATAAATACTGGTCCTAGGGGCCACACCTACAATAACACTGGTGAAAACCCAGACTCCTTATAATAAATACTGGTCCTAGGGGGCCACACCTGCAATAACACTGGTGAAAACCCAGACTCCCAACCATGAAAACAAAACGGGCAAGTAGGAGTCTGGGTTTTCACCAGTGTTATTGCAGGTGTGGCCCCCTAGGACCAGTATTTATTATACTATACCTCGAAGACTCTGATGCTGATAACAGTGATGAAGACTAGACTACTGATCCATGGTGTGAATGTTTTGGCACAATCACATACATTCATGGCTACAAATATGCATGAGTAAAACATAGTACATAAACATGCCACAGTAGCTACAGTAGCGTGGTGAAATTTGGGTTATACATAAATTTCACTTTTTGGACGCTTGTTGGAACTAGGGTAGGGGAAGGACAATTCCTATAACTGTGGTAAAAACTTGTAAAATGTTCATAAATGTTTTCCTCATACAACATCTGCATGTTGTAGGCTACTGCGGTTCAGTAGCACTCCCCAGGGAACTTGTATGACAATATTATAAATTAAAATGTACTGAAAATCACATAATCAACAACATTTTGATAGGCCCTATTGTTCGCCCCTTTCTGCCATAAAACAAATTCTGCCTTCAAGAATGACAGAAAGGATTATTCGGATGGTATAAATAAAGCATTTCAGACATGTATTTGTGGTTTGTAGTTCATTCTAGCCCCATGTGGAAACAGCAATTGCATCATTAGTGAATGTTTCCGAGTTTGCCTTTTCGCTTTCATTATGCGGAGGGTGGGTACATTCCAGAGATGAAAACTACCAATAAGCTGCCAGTCTACAATGGTTATCACATCAAAATATGATCTATATATATACACCAATTAAAAAATCATAACTAGGATTGGTTTCCTTAGATGGTACCGACAAGTGGAATTTCTGGTCTGGGCCCATGGACTATCTCGCTGGCTTCCATATTAAATCCCAAACCTCCTCTAATTAATAAGGTATACTCCACCCTAATATCTTAATCAAATCTACTGGCTATTATTCCACCATTTAAAACAAAAATGAAGACATTTCATAACCCACACAATTATAAGTATGTTATTTGCCCATTCCCCCGACAGATCAGTCGAGACACACTGTCCTCGATTGATGTCGGCTGCTTGAACCGTCCTACTCCTGTGTAGTTCATCTGGTATACACTATCCCTGGATGCTGTACGGGAGATGTTGGATTATAACTAAGTTGACTAAATTTCAGAATAAACTACAGGCTAGAAACCACTTCAAAATCGTTTTATTTAATATACGATATGCAACAGCAGCGCGCCTAAAGTAGAAGCCAAAGCATTATTCTACAGGGACGAAAATAAGGGTCAGTGATCAGAAATAACTTATCAAATTTTGGACACTAATCACTCGAAAGGCCATAGCGATAACATAGACAAATTTATTTATCAAATTAAATGTTCCTAATATTGATCACCGATCAAATTGTGTTCCCTTATCTCCAATCCTTATTAACGAATGTTAACCGTCCGGTTTTCTAGTAGGGACAGACGACTGGAGGTTATACCAAACATTCACAAACAGATTTAAATATAAAAATATTTTTATTTATAATATTTAGTTGCTTATTACTTTATTTATTTAATTATTCGTGTAATTATTTAATTAATTATTGCTATTGATCGTGTGTGACTTAGATCACGATAGTGCCTGTCTGCGGAATAATGATATCCCAAAGTATAACACCCCAAAGAAGAAACACGAAACACGAAACTACAAACTCCTCTATTCTTTGTAACACAGGCACAGCACACTGAAGACCACAAACGGGCGAGGCCAGACCTGAAACAGAATACGGATGACAACAATTATTAAACAGCGCCGTGACTGACAACCACAGAAAGACTTCCTGAACAAGCAAAATCAACTCTACACAAGACCAGACGCGCCACGCCTGAGATGCCACTGAACTTACGACTGTTTAATGCAGAATATATGATCCTTTGACTTTCAAAGAATAAAGGACGCAGCCTGCCACCCTGTACACCGATACACACTCCAAGCACTGTTACAGGCACAGATTTCTGAAAGAATCCGCCTATGGTTCTCCCATTTTTTTTCTGGACGGCTTTGTGTGTATGAAGGTGTACAAAGACAAAGGAATCACCCACGTGACTATAATGTATAATGAACAAACATTTACCAGTATAACCTATTCAAAACTGACCGACGAACTTGTACATAGTCAATTATTCTCTTCTATTTATATCTCCATCTGCTCTCTCCTTGTTGTTTATTTGTTTATTTATTTACTTATTTATTTCTTTATTTTAAAATACAGTGCTTGTAAACATCTTAAATGAATTAAGAAATGTACCGTGAAATTAAAATAAATCACTGAGTTGAAGGACCGCGAAATCCGTATGGGAAGCGACCGTTAAGCTACAATTTCAATCAAATGTCTACAGTTTTGTACGTTACATATGAGAAATTTATAAGTATATCCAACGAGACGTCATTAGCTTTGAAGACGTTGGGAGTATCTCCAACGAGACGACATTAGCTTTGAAGACGTTGGAAGTATCTTCAACGAGACGTCATTAGCTTTGAAGACGTTGGGAGTATCTCCAACGAGACGTCATTAGCTTTAAAGACGTTGGAAGTTTCTCCAACGAGATGTCATTAGCTTTGGAGACGTTGGGAGTATTTCGAACGAGACGTCATTAGCTTTTAATTCGTTGAGAGTATCTCCAACGAGACGTCATTAGCTTTGAAGGCGTTGGGAGTATCTCCAACGAGACGTCATTAGCTTTGAAGGCGTTGGGAGTATCTCCAACGAGACGTCATTAGCTTTGAAGGCGTTGGGAGTATCTCCTAGGGAACGTCAGCACCAGAGCAATAAAAGAAGGAGTTGTCATCCATAAAATAGCCTTGTGTGTTACGTTGTATGATCGTTAACTGTCCATGCTGTCCAAGTGCCTAGCCAGAAAAAGGTGATACTTATCACCCTAAAATGGTGATGACAGCATCACCCCAAAAAGGTGTTGAGTTAGAGCCATTATCCTTTTCCACCATCACCTTAAAAGGGTGATGGTTATCACCCTAAAAATGTGATCAGCAATGAGATCAAATGTTCATGTCATCGCCCTAAAAGGGTAATGGCTATCACTCTAAAACGGTGACGACCTGGGCCATCGCCTTAAAAGGGTGACGACATTGGCCATCACCCTTTCTCATCACCTTTAAAGGGTGATGAACAGGTATCATCACCATAAAAAGGTAATGGGCCATCACCCTTTTTCTGGCTGTATCATATATTGACAGTTACATGTACTAGTACACGTCTCAATTCAGTTAGTATGCAAATCATATAAATGGATAACGCACCTTTCCATATGAGTACCAGTATATCAGTGCCACTGAAGTGCGATTTGCATTTCCAAGCGAAACAATCCATATATAACATTTCCATGCAAATATAAATTTCCTTTTTCCTCATGCGCTACACGCGTTTCTAAACCGAATACATCTTGAAATGTAAATCTTCTACATTAGTACCGCAATATGGTGACACCATTCTGCACTTCGAGGTAAAATCATGAAAGTTAGCTTGATGATCGCCCTCAATTTTCTCACCAAAAGTGGCTGTATTAAATGGCTGTCATTGTAATGTAGAAATCAGGGGGTCATTTGTACTCCTCGGGATCAAGCCCTAACCAAAATGTAAATAATTCCACGATGGCCGCCTTGATGACATCGTATTAAGAAAATGCATTTTTTGGTGATTCTCTTGTCAGATTTTCTTGTAATTTTCACCGGAAAAAGGTAATAAATTTGAAAATAATTGAAGTAAAATAATTTTGGTCATTATTATGCATAGAAAGGCAAACATATTTAATGAAAACGACGTTTTTAGTCACATGACCTCTATTCAGAATTTACTCATGGTCTTCTGCTTGGAGGAGTATGAATTTATCCTCAAAATGATCCTATATGATAGACTGTAAAGTTGCAGTTCTCATATTTTTGCATTCGAAGATAGCGTAGAACGTTTGGCGGGGAGGAGCATAATGCCCAGAGCAGGCCTTCTAGGGTCAAAACGGCTGTCAGGTTAAATATGACCATACGCTTAACATTCAGTAATTCAACGCTTAGATTTGCTAAGCTCTATAGGTTACGGTTTATTCATTTTTATGTCTGCTTGTGACGTTTCTGTGTTATTTTCAGCATGTTCAATTCATATTATATGGAAACTGAGCCCTCTTAACTCTTCGTTCGTGTTCTCGTAATAACGGGAATGTGCGGATAGGCGTACTAACAAGAGCAATTAAACACAACATAACAAGGGTGGTGGAAAACGATGTCTGGGCACTGTCCAGAATTCGCGTCACTCAACAGGCATATACACTGTCTACATAAATTCTGCAAAATCACAAGAGCTCAAACTGATCCCTGTGATTTGCATGTAATCTACGCTTTTACTATATGCATGTGGACATCTTGGATAGTTTGATCATACTTTCACTAGTACCGGCGGTATAAGATACAAATATTGAAGAGCGGTGGTGTAATATAGCCTTACAAAGTCATCTGGTGGAATTGGTGAAACATGTGACCATTAGACAGAAGTAACGGCCCAAACTAAGGGGGGGAGTTAAGTAGAATGCAAGTTCTTATTCAGAACATCTACCTGTAAGGCCCGCGACAACAACGCGCTTCATTATCAATACAGTTTGCCAGTCAAAAATTTACAATCGCAATAATTGAAACAGGGGTAGTGGGAAAAGATGTTGGGGTATTGACAAGAAGCTAAATGAATCAACAGGCATATACTTAGTAAAGGAATGTCACATTTAGCCACTGAACTTGGTGTTCGCATTACAACAATATGTCAATATACCGGAAACTATGATAAAGACAGAAACAAGAAACAATGATGGTATCTTTAATGCTACATATATTTCAGTTCGATGGTGGACCCACATACCTCTTCTGAATTAAGGAATGTATTTAATTATGATAAATCTCACATATTGCCGGGAAAAATCGTTATATAACGCTGTCGATACAGTTCGATGATGGACCCTCACACCTCTTCCGGATTAACGAATTTATATAATTTCATGATAAATCTTAATTATGAAATGCGGTGTCGCGGGGCAATGGGAAAGCGCACAAATCGCAGCCTGAGAAACCTTCACTATGGCTTATCTCTGAAACATAGGATATATCTTTCACATCGAGAAACCGTGTATACAGCGATGAAGGAACTGAAATCTATCAAATGGAGACCAGTAAACCTGTTCTATTTACACGAAATGCAGGGGAACGTGAAGAAACAAAATAAATTGAAATATGCAGGAAAGAGCGATGTTCATTGGAACGAAGTTTGCTCAAGACCATTCAAATTCACACTTGACACCAAGCTTAGGTGATTTCGATTCCGTCTGGTTCATAGAATATTGGCTGCTAATAAATAATTTTATAACATAGGCATTGTAAATTCTCCATCCTCTCACCCTGTGATTTCTGCCAAGAAACCATCTAACAATTACGTGATATATTTTAGCGTTGTTCGGTACGGAATTATCAGAAAGACAGCTGTTCCTTGACGTGGAAGGAGATTATTGGATATTTAATACAATATTTATAGTTACAACGTGGAGCATTTATCAGTCCAAAACGACGGTATAATTGTGAACATCAAATAAGGAAATTTTGAAGTATAGGCCATAGATCTTACATTCAATATTCAGCCGTCGTCAAAGTCGAATTTCCGCGTCAATAATCGAAAGATCAATTTCGTACGACAGCCATCATCAATTCCAAATAGATCCATGCGTGAAAGTTTGTCAGTTACTTGCCGAAGGGCGGTGGTTCTCTCTGGGTACTCCGGCTTCCTCCACCAACCAAACTGACTGTCACCATATGAGTGAAACAAACTTGAGTGTGACATTAAGTCAAATTCTCTCCCTGCCTCAATTCCAAATATAAAAATGAAAGAAGACATAGCCTACCCAAGATGGTTTACTGCAAGGGCGAATGGGGTCAGCGGTGTTCATTGACAACAAGATATCAAATGTTCTTTGCATTAAATCCTCATCACTGACCAGTATTATTTATCCAATTGAACTTCCAAATCATTTTGTAGAGTTAAGCGGAAGTAGAGCCAGGAATGAGTACTTGCGCATAAAATGCTTATTTCCGTGTAATCAATGGTGACCTCGGTTTTTGCATCTTATTATACACAGGCAAAAGCTTAGCTAATTATGTATTGGCACGCGTACATTAGCCTGCACACCTGCAAATAAATACACATGAGTAAAATTTGTGATATGTTTAATTTTATCTGAAAACAATTTTAAAGATTTAACAAGGTTAATATTCTTTCTGGTGCACGAACACGTGAATTTTTAACAACAAACATATACTGATCATAAAATTGTTTAAAACTTTGAAACTCACAATGAAAATCGGCGGGTAAGTATCTATGAATACAGTTTAGAAATAGAACTTGCTGCTTCTTTCATTGATGCATTACCGATGACGCGCTGATCGTTCAATCAACCAATCGTGCCAATCAACTTTTAAGCGTTTGGTCCGTCATTCATTATTCACTCGTCGTCCATTAAAGAATATCCGCAACCATAATCCAAAGACATATTGCATATAACAGCATTAGCCCTAAATTGAAAAAGATTTGAAAAATCATAGTATAAACATAGGCTTGTTTCCTGCAAGAGAGAAGCGGCCAGTAGTTTTCAATGATGCCGGCAAGACATCATGATGTTCCAAAAATATCAAATCCGTATCGTTGATCAGTATTCTTAATGCATATGATATTCGTTGTAAATTTGTCATCTAGAGAATGGAATATCTCAGTCACGCTTTGATTGTGACTGTCCATATGAACAACATCAGGGTCTTGAAGTACATGGACTCATACGGCCCCTAGCCCCGGGTTAAGCGGAATTAAACACAAGTTACGAAACGTAACACCATAGATCGTGCACGCTACGCTCGTATTGTGCTATCAGAATGTGATATGTATGCCATATTTCAGAAATTTTGAGAGAAGGCGCTTGACGGTATAGCCCTATTTTATAAGTTTCTGCAATAATGTTTTGTGACGTTGATTAAAATCGTCACATTTAATACCGGATCTAGCAAATGCTACCAGGCAAGAGATTGTACGCCATATGCAGGTCCCACTGGAATATTGCTGTCCAGAAAGGCATAGTTTACGATGTCGAAATTGTGATTATCTCTTTTGTCATAAAGTCGTCGAGCGAGAAGGCCCGCTTCATTTTTATAGATATATAGATCTGAATATGTTGTGTCGTTAGGGCTATTTGTAGTTTCTTTTAAATCTAGTGAAGGTGGATATATATCCTTCACTGCGTCATTTATATAGCGATTATCCACAGCGAGAAGACCGCCTAAATAGTGTTTGGTGAATGAGAAAAAATGGGCTTTGAATTGATTGGTTTTTGAAAGCGCGTGCATATAGTCATATTCATTAGAGAACAGATATTGGTCAGTCATTAGGGGTGCACAATTAGTACCCATTGAAATGCCTATATGGTGTTGATATATTGTGTTGCCAAATTTCACAAACCTATTATTGAGAAATTCAAGCAAATCTATAAACAAAAAAAAACATCACCTGAATGGTATGTCTTGTATGTCGAAGAGACAAAAAATGTTTATGGCTTCCGACATTAATATATAGACGGTCAATAAAGTCATGATGATGGAATTTCATGGAATTAAACAAAATGTTTTACAACGTTGTGGGGCGGAAGATATATTCAATCGATGCCAGTAAACTACTTGTTGCGATCTGGCGCTCCTCATGTAATCAACTATGGTCGCCGCTTAAGACAGGAACTACTGTTAGAATCAACATTCAGTAGTCAACCGTCTTCGATAAAGAATTTCCGCGTCTTTAATGAAAAGGCCGTGTATCATCAACTAATGCTCCCACCGAGGCTTCAAATATTAAAAAAATAAAATACCAAATAAGAAGATTTTCTATATCCAGTGGCACCTATGAGAGTTCGGTTAAGATAAGATAAGATAAGATAAGCTTTATTTAGAGTCGGGTTTACAAACATATAACATTAGCCCATGGAGGCTATTCATGCCGACTGTTTTAAAACAAAGAATTCTCATAACTAAAGAAACATATTAAAATAATTTACAAATACAAAATAATATTAAGATATTGATCATACACTAAATTGGCACTATCAGTGATGTGACACAGACTAGAGTTTGTCCTTGTAAAAATTCAATATTTTAAACTGAAGCACTATAACAAGAGGAACAACTACAATGTGTCCCGCTCCATAAACGTAACTGATTTTTAAACTCTCCATACCTCGTGCTTGCACGAGTGTGGTTTGGTAAACTATTCCAAACCTTAGTTGCGGAATAGCGAAACGACTTTTTACCGTAGCTCTCTGTGCGCACACATGGTATTTCTAAAAGATTTTCATATCGCATTTGGTAAGGAGAGGTCTTAATTTTAACAAGATTTCGTAACATTTCTGGTGATGTATCGTTCAATATCTTGAACACCTCTAGAGCCATACATCGCTGCCTACTCTCTGATAGCCTTACGCTATTAGCTTTTTTTTTAAAAGACTTTCATAGTTGTTCACAAAATCATTGAATACAAATCTTAAGGCTCTTTCCTGAACTTTTTCTACTTTCCGAGTATTGGCCTTACTACAAAAATGCCATACTAACGGACAATAGCTGAAGTTAGAAGATACAAAAGCATGGAAAATGACAAGTTTACATTTTGTATTGAGAACGTGGGATAATCTCTTTAGAACATTTATCTGACGTGAAGCTTTCTTACATAGGTTTGATATATGTTCATCAAAGTTCAGTCTAGAATCTAAAGTGACGCCCAACACTTTGACAGAGTCTTCACATGTAATGTTTATATCAGTTATGGTGAGAGAGTTCAATGCTGTACTAGTTTTTTACCAATTCCAATGGCTTGAAATTTTTCAGGATGTGCCTCAAAACCATTGTAAGAAAACCAGTCGAGGAGTTTGGAACAATTTTCAACTAAACTTTTTATCAAAGTTTCCAACTCGTCAGAAGCACTGGACAAGGTGTTGTCATCTGCGTAATTATATAAATCACAATCAGTTATACAATTAAAAATATCGTTTATGAAAATGTTAAAAAGTAAAGGTCCCAAAACTGAGCCTTGTGGTACACCCTTAAAAATACTGTCCCAGCAGCTAAACTTTGGGCCTATTTTTACACACTGTGACCGTTGAGATAAGTAACTGTCTAACAGGTTGACAGATTTATCAGATAAACCATAAGGTTTCAATTTCTTAAGTAGCAATTCATGGGGCATACAATCGAAGGCCTTAGAAAGGTCCATTATTATTGCCGCACAGTACTTGTTCTAATCCAACGCCATTTTCCAGTCCTCAATTAGCCTCAATAGTGTTGCCTGGCAGCCATACCCTTTTCTAAAACCACCCAGATATGGGTGGAAAATACCAGTGGAATACTCGGTTAACTGACTGCTAACAACACGCTCGTGAACCTTAGAAATTGAGGACAGGATACTGACTGGCCTATAATTTTGCTTATCAAGCGCACAATTCTTCTTATATAGTGGCTTGACTTGAGCTTGTTTGAGCCTGTTTGGAACTTCACTCGTGGAAATGGTATAATTCACCAATTTAGTCAAAGGCTGAATAAAACTTAGATCAGCAGATTTTAGGAGTTTGACTGATATACCGTCAACTCCAGTTGCCTTTTTGGCATTTAAAGATTTAACAATGGTCGAAACTTCATTTTCAGTAGTTTCCTTGAAATTGAATTGCTCTTCCAGAGGAGTAATGTTCGCACATGCCTTATTACAATCTATGTCAGAACCAATAGATTTAGCAACATTTACAAAATGATCGTTAAAAACAGCACAAACTTTCTCTTGGTTAGTGATAATGTTATCACCTTCCTGAAGAATAATGGCCGTATCAGTGCCAATACTTTTGGTAGATAAAAACGGTTTGATAGTGGGCGGTTTGATAGTGGGCCAAAAATCTCTCGATGTTGGTTGCATCTATAGTTCAGAAAAACCACCACTGGTGAGGTAGTGCGGACTAGATTATGTAACAGCGATATCAGAAATAGATAAGGGAAGCTTGCTTGTGACTGCAACAAGTATTTATTTAAAATCAATCTATGTGGAATAGCTGCTTTTGCCAAGCGGGCTTATATCCATATAACACGCCAATGAAAACATGTTCCAGATAGCAGTGGATTAATTATTTATGGAACCTTTCAGTGTTTATATAGACATTTCCTTACCTCAATGTTTTGTTCGGGACACTCTCTACTGCCTGTGTTCATAATGTCTGTGTCCACACTGTCTGTGTCCATACTTGGTAACGATTGGTTACTGGGCTGTCAAATGATTATGTTTGTAGATACATGTATGACAAGGAAATTGCTTTAGTGGAAACGTGATGATCAAGCGAAAATAATCCTTCTTCGAACTTTTTTCGTCCTTTATCGGCAGCCATAGTATTGCGTTATTGTATTGGGATGAGTGTGCAACTCATCCGTCAAACAAGTATTCACCTAACTTGTTAGCTATGTGTCACATTGTTAGCTATGTGTCAGATCTTTATCTCTGGCACGGATCATATTATATTCGATATAGTGAAAACATATTCCTAACCTTTGGTGTACTGAGAGTACATCTGTATTGCTAAATAACAAAATGAACAAACTAGATTGCGTCAGAATGGAAGAGACGCCTGTGACCTCAATAACTGGTTTGTCTTTGTTTAAAGCAGCGCAATTGCCTGGTAATCTGCGAAATATATACATGTACAATCTTAGAGTTCTTCGGGGGGGGTTTTCGTTTGTTTTTTTTTCGTTTTTTTTTCTAAAATTCTTTAATATTCGTTAATAGGTTTTCCTTTTTCATTGTTTCAATATTTCAGTCACTGAGGTGGAACCAATGCAAATTCTAGCCGCAGATGAGTCATTGGCCATCGTACCTCAATATGACTTCAACTCGGCATATATGACTTCATTTCGGCAATATGACTATATAGCTAAGCCAAGATAACCAAATGTGCTATCATTGTATTGGGATGGCAGTTTTATATCACACGCAGTCAACTGGGATGGCAGTTTTATATCATACGCAGTCAATTTCAACGCATCGATATCTAGCAGTGATGATACGTACTATCGCGTGGTCAACTTCATCATTACTTAAAGAGTAATGAAAAAATGTGTTAAAGCGCTATCAGATAACTTCAAAAATATCATATTGGTTCAAAATACTATCGGGCCTGGGCTGTTTGGAACCTGTCCAGGCCTAGGGGGTCATTTCGGACTCCCCCCCCCCTCCCCCCTTGATTTTTCTTTTATTCCTTGAGCTAAGGAGCTGAAACTTACCACACCTAAAGCTCTACCAGAAAATGTAAAAAAGTCCTAGCCGTTTGCTTCCATGACGTCACAGTGAGGTCGTGTTCAAAAAAGTATTTTGGGTAGTTTTCTCAGTCAGATTTCAAAGTTGTCATTTGTGTATTTTCTCCGCGAAAACTGCGTATTAAATTAGTACGTAATAATGTAATGTGAAATAGAATAGTTTTTGTCCACTTTTCCTCGCAGAAAAACAGAACGTTTGAAGAAAAATGAGGAGAACATCACTTTTCTGGCACCCCACATAGAATTGAATTTACCCATGATCCTCTGCCCTAGGTTTATGCAAATTGGCTAAAAATGACTCCAATGTCTACAAATACAAGCGTCTGTTCGGTCATTCAACATTCGACCGTCGTCCATTAAAGCATTTCCGCGTCCATAATCCAAAGACCTAACTCATATAATAACATTAGCAACAAATTAAAAGGATAAATCATAGTATACATAAAACTAGGCTAATTTCAAGCAAGACAGAAGCGATGAACAGTTTTCAATGATGCCTGCAAGACATCATAATGTTCCAAAAATATCACATCCGTATCGTTGATCAGTATTCTTAATCCATATGATATACCTTGTAAGGTTGTTATCTAGAGTATGATGTATCTCAGTCACGCTTTGAATGTGACTGTTCATAAGAATGATGTGAAGATCTTGAAATACATAGTGTGAAATTTGAGGTCTTTAAAGACGACAGGGCTTGTGCGCGTGATCTTTAAGATGTTGTAACGCATTAGTCGTCTCAAGACACAGGGATCGTCTTCACAAAACCTAAACAACAATAGATTCCAAAGGTCCGGCTTCTGAGATTTCTCGAAGTCTTGACAACGTCTTTAAATGAGAGAGGATACAACGAAAACGTCTGTTGAATATTAAGCCGATTTATTGTAAACTCATTCCATGCCATTATGAAAGCTACAGTCTTGTTCCTGGTAACAAAGTCATTACGAAATTTGATTTTCATCTATCTCAGGAATGAGCGGCATCATTTGGTAGGCAAACTAGGGTAACCTCATCAACATCAGACTGTTCTGTAGTCAGTCATTTTTCGGAACTGGAGTTAGCAAATACTATTATCGGAAGCATGAGCCTCTGTGATACCTGACGGTACTGCCATCAGGGAGACCTGGTGTTAAAAGTCTGACTATAATATGCCGCTCACTCCCTTATATACAATACTAGACATTTACAATGTCAACTTAACCCGACATAGATGTACTCGCAGCTTTAGTACAATTATGACAGTCATATCACAGAACTGTCGCATTGTATATCCCATTCGTCAAAACCAAGGTTAAATCATTGTACTTACATAAACAGTTTACACGTTATCTGTATAAATCTGAACTTACATAACTAATTCTCACAAATAATTGTGTTTACAATAATCGACCTGAAGGGTCATGGAATAATACTACACATCATAATACCAAGGTGTGCATGCACCCAAGATTCACATACAATTGGTAACTGGAAAGTCAGAATTGATACATTTTATATGGTGGTCCAGAATCGACATTTCACAATAGGTTCATACGGCCTCTAATCCCGGGTTAAGCGAAATTAGACACAAGTTATGAAACGTACCGCCATAGATCTTGCACGATACGTTTGTATTTTGCTATCAGTATGCGATATGTACCGCCAAATTTGGGAAACTTGGAGTGGAGGCGTTTGATGATATAGCCCTGTTTTACAAGTTTCTTAAATTATCTTTTGTGACATTATTAAAATCGTCACATTTAACACAGGATCTAGCAAATGCTACTAGGTGAGATATGTATACGCCATATGTAGGCCCCTCTGGTATATTACTGTCCAGATAGGGATAGTTTACGATGTCGACATTGTAATCATCTCTTTTGTCTTAAAGTCGATGAGGGAGAAGCCACAGAGTGTCAGATCACAGTCTTCGTCGTATGTATAAACTGAATACACATTCAGCATTAGAGTTATTCATTTAGTAATATCATGAAATTATGTTTCTTTCAAAGAAGAGCAGCTGAACTAATAGAATGACATTCTCATTTCAATATCGGAAAATCTATAATTGATAGTAATAGCGGAATAGTCAATGAAATACTCTGGTTTAACTTCAGCGCGTGTTTTTATCATGCTAATATTAAAGATATCACGTGTAATAAGAAAGCAAACCGCTCTTACTTTTTGGGCTGGTGGCTTTTCCCCACGTTCAAGTATATCGTATCCCGTCTTCATGTATTACTCCAGACATCAATATAACCATTAACCGTCTTCATGTATTACTCCAGACATCAATATAACCATTAACCGTCTTCATGTATTACTCCAGACATCAATATAACCATTACCCGTCTTCATGTATTACTCCAGACATCAATATAACCATTAACCGTCTTCATGTATTACTCCAGACATCAATATAACCATTAACCGTCTTCATGTATTACTCCAGACATCAATATAACCATTAACCGTCTTCATGTATTACTCCAGACATCAATATAACCATTAACCGTCTTCATGTATTACTCCAGACATCAATATAACCATTAACCGTCTTCATGTATTACTCCAGACATCAATATAACCATTAACCGTCTTCATGTATTACTCCACACATCAATATAACCATTAACCGTCTTCATGTATTACTCCACACATCAATATAACCATTAACCGTCTTCATGTATTACTCCACACATCAATATAACCATTAACCGTCTTCATGTATTACTCCAGACATCAATATAACCATTAAAATCGATCTGATTTAGATTATATATAATTGTCAGTATCCATGTATCCTCAATGCAAATTACAACGCGTTTTCAATGAATGTCGTGCAGTAGATTTTTAACGGTGTCGTTAAAGTTTGGTTCATCCGAATCCGTTCATAAGAATTGATAATTGTTACTGCTGAGCAAATCATTTTGATCCCTACGGATGCCTGTCTATCCGTTCTACATTTTAGTTAACCCTACCAGGCCTGTGGGTGGGGGAGCACTTTCTGCGCTATTTTCTATTTTTTATTTTTTAATGGTCGTGGAATTTATTTTACATCAGTTCGCTTCTTTTATACTCTGTATGCAAATCCCTGTACATCTTCCTCAACCTTGCGCCATGCTGCAGGCGAACACCTCGTAGTTGCTAAGGACGGCGGCACGTGAACCTTTGAATCTGGGGATATATGAGATATATTTGTCCATCAAATTCCATATTTTCCCCGCAGATTTAAAATACAGTATCACACGTTAGTTCTGCCAGCCAATCAAAAGTCTACAATCTTCTCTGAGATATGATAATGTATCAGACCCTCGCGATCGTATTAAGGAAAACGTTAGTAACTGATGTTATTGAATATATGGCTATAGGGTTTGTTAGAGAACTGATGGAAGGATATTTGGATTGGTGAAAATAAAGGAATAAGTATGGATAAGTTTCGTCCGATAAAAGTTAGTTACCAAATGTGAAATAAATATAAGAGATCAATTGACCGTCCCGTTTGCACCCCGAGCTGACCAATTTCTGACAAAACAGCATAGAAGAATAGGGTATGCGTGTCCTTCCAGTGGTGCCAGGCCAAACATTCGTGTGGGCATAAAGTAGCTGCAGCAATTTTGCCGTGAGCGGCGGTGAAACTAATGTTGTGAAAATATATGGGGGTAGGGGAAAATATGATCATTTGTGCTTTACTGGTTCAATCAAATCGAGAGATGTTTTATATCAAAATAAAGCTCAAGCTTTTGACTAGAGAATGAAAATAATACCCCCAAAAAAATAGAAAAATTGTATTCGTCAAAATGACGTCATTATTACCCCTACAGGTCCTGGGAGAGTGGAAAACATGACCGCAACTAATCTAATAGTATTGTACTCAACAAAATTCTAGGTCCAAGTCTTAGAGAAAGGGGATAGGGAAAACATCGAAATTGGGAAAACAAAATGGTCACTGTACATACAATCACCATTACGAGCCGATTCACTGAAGCTAGAATCCTGCTACATGTATATAGTCTTTTGGCGCATTTTTGGAATCGCGAAATATCATGGTATAAATAGGAACGACATTAAATGCACAGCAGATGGGCATTCTGAGATGGAGTGGTAATTTTCATAAAAGTAGATAGGAAAACGAAGGTTCGGCGTCAGGTGGATATAATATTCCAAGTAAAGGTCATTGTTCATCATAAAATATTGCATCATAATAAAAATTCCAATAAACCATAATAAAATCACGAAGATTCATCCAGGGTTTGGCATACATTATATGTACAGTTTAGTTATCTAATTCTGTCCGAGGTTCCTGCTTGATAAGAAATTTGACGATTTCAAACAACGTTAGAATGTCTATAACGGAAAGGTTTATTGTTTACCATGCCTTCGTAAAGTGTATTTAAGACAGAAATATATGCAAAAGTAATGTCATATCCTACCTTTATGGAATGCATAAATACATGTCACTAGACCCTTAATGTATTCTGACAGCAGTATTTAATGATTGCATAAGTTGAGAAAACAGGTCATTCGGTATATACATTACATAGGGTTGCTGGTCTATCTGTTACTTAATTATACTATTATAGGGAATATTACAGAAACAGACAACGGATAACAATACAAAAGCTATGATTCCATCAAGGACTTCTCTTCGGTTCACTTCGTAGATTTTCCCTCCCCAGTCCCCGAGTCCCTCGAGCCAACAAATGCCACTATTGAAGTGCAGAAATAGAGGGAAGTAAGAAGCTATGAATCGTAGTTATTGCGGGGATATTTTACGTTCGAACTAACAATAAAACATTCGGTATAATTAAACAACTATTGCATGCTATAGAGTGGTACATCACGATTTGTCAGCTCTCGTCAAATGATGCGCAAATCTCGCTGCGCGCTCGTTGTACATAACTTGTCTCGCGCTGACATATCGTGATGTCCCTCTCTATTTGGCCTCATTATCGAAATAATGCATTCCTCAATCAAGTAGATAAGACAACGCACCCTCAAACATGAATACACATTCAAGATAGGAACTCCAGAAATTAGGGTGGACATATACACCAGACAAACTCCCCCGCAAAAGATGATTGACGCCTACGTCATGTACATGTCAGAAGGAGGTCTATCCTGGTCGTACTCACGATTACTCACAGTAATTTAATTGGCTAAGCAGAAGAGCCTGTCACATTAATTACTACCATATCGATGCTTGGTCTCTTACATGGGCTCGTGTATAAGTCGAGCGACACTATCCCGTATAGTCAGGTGAATTATTGTAGCAGTTCGAAAACGCCGCAGATCTACTATCTCAAAGAAGTGAATGAACGGGGAATTATTTCCACGTGTAGGTCAGTGTATATTCAAGTCTCATCAAGAACGGGTTAATGTAATAGGTTCTATAACATCTGTGGCTTCGATGACAGAATGCGAGTCCACGTGCCTCAAGAACACTGAGTGCTGGGCCTACCATTATTGGAACTCAAAATGCACAGTATACAAGGCCGACTCCTATACAGCCCTAAATAATGCCATCTATAAATACATTTGGACACTGCACCGCAAAATCTGTTTCGAAGGTAAGTATATTACATGCACAAAATTTATTCATTGTGGTTATTTGCACGGGATTATATTTGCATATGTGTGTAAATGTATAATTTGCTAAGTGTTCACATGGGTACGGCAGGATAAGTAAAACAATGTGAAATCACATTGAAACCTTTTGATTATTAAGTCAATAGCCAAAGTCACCAGGAATTATACAGAACTCAGCATATATGCACAATAAAGCAAGTTAACTTCACCAAATTTCACAAGTGGTTTACATTTGGGTAGGAGCTAAGGCACTCGCAAACTACACCTCCAGAAGAAAGGTGATCGTCCATTACACTTTAATGGTGATCAAACCTGGTTATCACCTTTAAAATGGAGTTAGAGCCATCACCTTTAATGGTGACGGAAATCACCTGTTAAGGGTGATGATGTGCCTCATCACCCCTAAAAGGTGATGACCTAAGTTTGCAATCATCGCTCATCACTCTTCAAAGGTGATTTGAATTTTTAAAGGTGATCATAAAAAGGGTGATGGCTCTAACTCATCATTTTTTTCGGGGGTGATAGTTATCACCGTTTTTCGAGCTGTGTAATGATTACATATTCTAGAAAATTAATGAAATAAAACACTACCGGTATGTAGTATACACTGGTTATATATGATTATATCCAATATTTTACAATATTTCACTAGGTTAAAAACTCTTTCTGATCTCTCATTCGACATAAAATTATGAACACAGACATCAACGTCGCTAAGATTGGTATGATACGGATCCTCATACTGTATTCTTTCACCATGCATTCAAATAGGACATTCATCTAGTTCATTCGAGAAAAAACGCGCACGTGGTGTCACCCAATGCGCATGCCCGTATCATATGCCGCGAGCACTGGCTGACCCAGACACGCCCATATTACAACTGCACATTCATTGGCTTAATATCCCCAAGTGGCGGTATCGTGTCACTTTCCCAGGGCTAATGGCAAAATACTGTACAAATACCAGAAAAGTGTACCAGACGAATGCTTTATTTGAAGATCTCTACAAATCGCTCTACATAT